>LUGF01000486.1:122748-132913 GCA_001625245.1 Calycopis cecrops
TCGACGCTCTAGGTGACTTCACCTCTCATATCGATGAAGCTGCACTGACCTTCAGTCCTTAGCGTAATTTCTACCTAAAAAAAAAAAAAATACTTTTAATATTTTATTATTTCTATATGATTTGTGTACACAATAAAGTATATTTCATTCACACGTGTCGGAAAACACCATCATCTCGGTGACCCGACTGCTCGTTTGCCCCCTGTACTATATAAAAAAAAAAAAAAAAAAAAGGTGATTTTTGTTTCCTAAGCCTTTCAGAAAGCACTTACATTTTACCTTAAGAATATAAAAAATAGCTCTCGTATCTCACCGACGTTGGTCTTCATGTAGCAGGGGTATTACCCGTCACGAAACCAGTCCATGCTTGTTCACTACACACTGAATACGTAACGGTGTGATCTGTGATGTATGTTTGACGAAGTTTTCGGCTCTCGTGTCCGAGTCCGGGTATATAGGACACAGGGCCGTCCCTGGGGAAGACACGAAGTGTCAGACAGTATGTTAAAGTGTCCTATTTTAATTAGAAAAAAAAAACGTTTTAAAAATTGGTAAAGAATCATGGCAAGTAGATACCTATACATTGTTTCTCCTGACATCATGGAGACCTCTTAAAATGGAAAAATGTTTAAGTGTAAGGGGATGCTTTATGAAACTACAGGAATAAAGATTTTTTACATGAGACACCCACAAAAAAAAAGATCTGAATATATTCAGATCTTTGTAATTTGTTATCAATTAAATATAATTTATGTGCGTCAAAATAAGTAGTGCTTGTACAGTTTGTATTATTATTTGATTATTTTAATGGTACTGTTAGTAATTAATATTATGTTTATAGGTATATATTTTATTTCAATATGGTTGACTATGTTATGCTAGATGTCATACAAATGCAGTCTACTTTGCTGTCTGTAGTCATACCAAAAAAAAAACCAATTCTCTGTCTACGCTTAAATCCATCCAAATCAAAATTGTCAATAGGGACGAAATATCTTGTCTATGATTTCATGTCATTTAAGATTAGGATTATAAAAGGCCTTCTTTAAATGTAATTTTAGTTGTTTAAAAATGATTATTTAGTTTCATTCGTTATTTATTAATCTACAGTAATTAAGTGTTGATATTTTAATTTATTTAAAGTAACCAAATAAACCACAATTATCCAAAAATACGTTGGTTATTGTTACTGGCAATAATTACAAAAGAAAATTAAGGATCAGAAGTAATTGAGATCTTTGAAATAGTAAAATATTTTGACGGTCTCAAAACAAAAACTTTAAAAAATCTATATTATGAAATGAGAGCGTTCCATATATCTAATGTTCTTAGACGCTTCAAAAAGTAAGTAAAGTGTAGTGTAAATCTTGCCATGATTCTTTTAAATCTTAGGTATTTAGACAGTTTAATTTACGTTAGTGGTTTACAAAAACATAAATATTCAATGCTATCCACATTTTTAGAAATGAGTTTGAGGCGATCTGTGTTACACATTTACGATTCTTCAAATACAGAGGACATTTTAGGGGATGGACGAGCAGCAGTAGCCTTTGGATGGCTACCGATGCATATACCAATACAATATATTGATTTGCAGACTCACTCCCTGCTACAATGGGAACTCACGAGTTCACAAGAACTGACACTTTTATGTAGGTGTTAGCGATTAGTACCTTCACGACCGTGCCGGCCCACTACGAGTAGGTACAATGGGTGGCACTACCTCTGGTTAATTAAAAAACCAATAAAATTCCCGTCTCTTTACAAGTAAAATCATTTAAAATATCTCCAAAAGGCTGATTAACGCAATGATTACGTTCAAAGGCCGTCCTCATCAGTATAATTGTGTCGACGTTGTCGTCAATATACTGACGATTAAAATATACTAGCTGTGCCCGGAGGTTTCACTCGCGATAAATCCCAAAGGCGCAACTTTTTTCGAGATTACTTTCGTTCTTTCAGATGGAGAAAATGTGGTTGCATCCGTTTAGTTTTTGCGTGGATGAATAACATGATACGTAGAAAGTAAATTTATGTACCTAAGCGGTAAATATTCCTGGCCCATGGAGGAGGAAGATCAACGCGATTAAAAAGCCTCTGTGCACCCTTAATAATTATAGCCTTAAAAATATTAGAGTAATTGAAAATGGAAAATTAAATAATATTATTTAATAATTAAATAATATAAATAAAATTACATGGTTTTTTGACCTAAATTAAAAACTTAGGGTATTTCATCTTAATACACCGCTTAGTCCATCGTATCGATAGGGTGATGGAAGGCAAATAAATAACCATAATCCGTGGTAACGTCCGGAGTCGATATGGCTCCGATGGCTTATTTGTCACTGCGCTATAAAAATATACAATAAAATGAACCTACCTGCTACTCTTAAATTTGTTCAACGTCTGAATAATTTTTAAATAAAGAACTACTTCCATATTCAAATCCGCAACATCAGAGACAAATAAAAAACCTCCTTACGCAACATAAATGATACTCGGATGCCGGCGCACCTGTTCGAACCCCCTCCCCCCTGGCGCTACCCCCTCCGTCGCCCTCCACCCCCTAAATCACCTTGCGTCATTAATTCATTTTAAGACGCCTAACACGGCGTCCCCTTAGACTCCACATTTGCATATTACAAAGTATGGAAGTTCGCTAACGAACTGGTGGGGTGCGGTCGGGGGGGGGTCTAAGGTTGCCGCTGTAAGACGGGGAATTGGGCGCAGGGACGGACTCGGGACTGCGTTCTGTTGTTTATTTCATTGTAGTGAAATTCTTTTATATTGTGTAATTTTGAAATAAATGAAACGTCAGGACAAAGACATTATTATTTCATTGATGGGGTTTGATTACTCATCAAGGCCAAAAATCACAACAAAATATATTTATACAAAAGTAAATGTAATTAATAATTGCCGCTTACTAGGCAAGATTGACTACGATGGCCATCTCTTTAGAGACTTAGTAGGATATAAATATTCTTTGTTGCCCATTTCCTTGTTCCACCAGGATCGTAGATCAACACGACTGGAGAAATAAAATGCCGACGGCTTACGTGCTCTGAAATACAGCGATAAAACTACGCCAACTAAGGCAAAAGCGAGTTATGCCAGTCTACAATATAGCCGAATTAGGTCGGCATATTTCTGACTCAAGAAAAGTGATAGTTTCGTATCCGGTTTGTCACTTTCCATTGGAAAGAAAGAAGAAGAGTGCGACACATTTCCACATTGATTATATAGATGTCTAAAGGCTGTAGTCATCAAAAAACCGTGACTGTATGCTTTTGCCCTTATACCTACTATAAAAAGCTTCCCCATTTTGGACTCGGTCTAATTATATTTCATAGTTCATTTTGAGGCTTGAATCCGGTGCCCAATGATTCGGGGTATTATGTATGCTCCCTGTCTAGGTTTGCCTTTTTGTGACAAATTCTTACAGAGTAGGTATTGAACTTAATTATAGTTCTGTAAATATTAATTAGTTATAATAATATTATATCTGATAATTATACATACTTATATTATTTGTGCTTTACGTAATTATCTCTAATTTATATACTATGTTTATTTAAAAATAATACAATCTTTTTATTTTGTTCTAAGATCTATTTTTCATATCATTCAATCAACAATCTATCAAGAGCGACCTTTAAATATCATCATAACTTAAGTGTAGGCAATCGATTAATTGATGATAAATCCTATACTTTAAAGGAGCAATTCTTGTATATTTATTTCTATATAAACTTAATCTCGGCGCCCCCGACGATTTTATATAAAATTTAATATGTATGGTTTCGGGGGCGATAAATCGATCTAGATAGATTTTTGAAGTAAAACTTTACGCGCATTTGACATAGAAAGTAAGCCGGCGAGAGCGTTACAAAAAATCACACATAGGGCGAGACCAATGGAAGTTGTCATTTAAATTAAAAATTCAAATTTGATTAAAGTTTTTTTTAAACTTTTTGAATTTAAAAAATAAATATCATATGATATGTCATTAATTAATGATTTTGTGTATTAAATCAACAATTAAGTTTTACTTCAGTTGTGTGGTCTAAACAACACACTTTTTTTAGAAAATGTTGATTTATCGATGTTTGAGATAATGAAAGACTTCTACAATATCAATAGGGAGAGCAGTAGACTCCGACGCGAGAGGTACAATCGAATCCACAGTTACTTTTCTCTTTTATTTTTTTTTATTAAGTAATTCGTATCTAAATACAATATCTAAAAAATACCGAGCAAAGTTCGGTCATCAGGAACTAGTAATTTAAATGAAATCTGCTATGAGGAACATATTGTATTGTACCTATAGCCAAGTCCTTCAGAAAAATACTTTTCTATTACAAGAAAACTGTTTAAAACCCGTTTTTATGTAATCGTAAAGCATTTTGCACAGTATATTGAGCCAAGGAGGACATTCAAAACTACGTACGTCTATATATTTTACATTAAAAAGGTCTGATGTGTAACATAAAAATCTGTAAATTCATATTTAGCATCCCCAAGCCGGCCCTGCCTACCTCGAGCGCGGAGAAAGATGAAGGAAATGAAAATGTACGCTGCAAAAAGGGGGGCGCCCCCTCGGAGGAAAGCCCGAAAATTCTATAAAGAGGGGAGGGGTACCTTTTGTGCGATAAGCCCTTGGGGGGCGCATTAGTCTTGCAGACGTCTCGAAATGAGTTCTTATCGGGTTAGGCAATTTCCTTTTTGGAGCCGATGCGGGTTGTGTTAGTTTAGGGGTTGGGGGTTATTTCTAACGGATTTATATAAGCTGATTGGATAACTGTTTAACCCACTGTTTTACTTACCCTCTTTGCTGTTGTTTTTTTATTAAGTTTAGAGTTTATATGTAAAGATTTAAAACCAATTCTTGACCTTATTGAGAGGTACCGTAATACATTACAGGCGAATGAGAAAGGCCGAACCCGGGCGTTATTTTTGTATCTCAATAATGTTACTTGCTGGACCGTCACTGAATCGGGCCAGCATTCCCGGATCGGGATCGGGTGGTAAGTTTACGGTAAAGTGACAGCTATGCTCTACTTCTAGTAATACCTACTAGGTGTCTCTTACAGTAGGTAGTATCTTGTTTGATTATTTTTTATAGCATGGGGGAAAATGAGCAATTGGAGCAATTTGGCGATCAATATGACAATATACCGATGAGATGCTCTCCTTGGCCGCATCCATCAACGTGTCAGTGCTACTGTGGCTGAGCGAGATGTACCTTCCTCATCGCGCCGCGCGGCTACAATACAATGGTACCTCTCACAATCTACTTTATTTATTAACTAGCTGCGCCCCGCGGTTTCATCCGCGTAAATTTCGATCCCGTGGAAAATAGAAAATCATCCCATGGCATCACATAGGAACATTTTGAGGGATAAAAACTATCCTACGTGTTAATCCAACCTCTATGTGTGTGACAAATTTCATAAAAATCGGTTCAGCAGTTTTTGCGTGAAGGATTAACAAACAAACAATTTTCGCATTTATGTAGTATTATTAGTATATTAATATTTAAGAGCTAGGCTCTTGTCTATGTAGCGCTTGCTATTCTTTTTTTTTCTCCGCCAGTGTCTTTACGACTCCTAAGATATCAAATTTAATTTTACTTTTAATTGCGCAGGTGCCTATTTGAATTTGTCAATATCTTCCGTCTTACCTTTCGGATATCACTCAAAATCGGTGAACCTAAATTCTCCGACGTATGCCGAGTGAAATCCTCCTCAGTCCTCACATTGCATCACTGTGCATGCACATGCAAGATGTAGGTACTTCACTTGTTTTTTTTCTATTTATATTTTTATTGCATCCTGTTTTTACTGTATTAGGGAGTATTGAATAAAGGAGACGTTTCATTTTTGTATGGACCTTCGGCGTCCATGATGTATAGTTGTTAGGGTGTTTAAAAAAATATACTTAACAACAATCAACTTTCAATTTATAATAAAATCAACTCGTATTTTCGTTCACGAAGTGTTTATTACCCATACATCGGAGTGCTAAACGTCAACTTGACAGTTCGTCGTCTAACATTTGATCCTAAATAATGAGATTGTTTTTATTGTTGAACCAAAAAACCAAATCAAATACAAATGTGTTTGTATTTTTAATGTGAGCCGATGTTGCCGATCTACATCTTTTCGTACATCATGCGGGCCAGAAACGAAACGTCTCCTTTATTTCTATTCTATTATATCTGGTCTGTAGAACTGATCTTACAATCTACTTATTTGACACATGACTGGCCCATTTTTAGGTCGGATTTGATATAAACACACAACTGGCCTCTTTCGAAGTCGGTTAAGGCTCTACGCGGCCGCGCCACGTGACAGCCCCGCTCCAGGGCTCGTTAATATTGTATTACGGCAGCCTACCGCGCGTAATACGATCCGCGGGAAAATGTTAACCAACCGTCTTATGTACCCGCGCGCCTCTCAAACTGTTTTAATTTCGAAATTCGAATTTAGAATTTGAATGAAATTTATTATGAGTTCAAACTGTTCTAATTTCAATTTTTAATTTATAATTTGTTCATATTCATTACATAGGTACATACATATGTGATCGAAATTCAGAATATGAAATTCACTGTCATGTGATAAAATAGATGGTAGATGATCTTTTGGCAAAACTGTTGTGCATGAGCCAATGAAGGTTTCAGAGTCAGAATTTTTAAAATTTCAACCCCATAAGGGTGAAATCGAATTTTATATTTACCTTTTACTCTGAAGTGAAATAGGGAGAAAAGTAAAAATTTAACAACACAAAATTGTATGATAAATAGCCAGCTTATAATCAGGCCATAATATAGGCTACTAATGATAAATTTAAGTTAACCTTTGAATTAATTTTAAAATGGCTTTCTGCAAATAGCCTCAGTTCGTATTGCATCTCAAAAACACTAAAAGAACTTAAGCAGCTGTTTAGTTTAAGTCTTATATTGTCTCCCGTTTTTACTACAGAAGGAAATTGTAATTACTTCCTAGAAGATACTCCTATTTTGTTGTAAAATCAATTGATCAATGAAGTTTTGGCTTTTCCATTGAGCT
Source organism: Calycopis cecrops (assembly GCA_001625245.1). Lineage (NCBI taxonomy): Eukaryota > Metazoa > Arthropoda > Insecta > Lepidoptera > Lycaenidae > Calycopis > Calycopis cecrops. The sequence continues at coordinate 129,825 of LUGF01000486.1, forward strand.
TCCAGCGAATATATCATATTTTAGCCTTTGTCGATCTAACGACACAGGAGTGGCAGCGCTGGGTACGAATGATGCCAAGCTTGTTAAAAATCAACTCGAGCTTACAGTTTGAGAACCGCTGACGCGGTAATACGTCTTCGTTGTCACTCAAAATTACAGCGCTTCTGAAACACTCTACATAGAGTTCAAGTAGGTATATAACACTAGTTCTACGCCATGTTCCGCTCGCATATAAGGTAATAATTGATGATTTTAACGAAATATTTTCAGTAGCAGAGCTGTAATTGTCAGCCCAGAGGGGAACTGTGTTTGTGTTTTGGAATCGGGGCATAAGAGCAGTCGGTATTTTTAAAACATATCGACGCCCATAGATATCTGCATAGAGGCTTTACTGACGCTTTGTTCTCCTTCGTCCTTCCCCTACACGACCTACAGGAAACTCACACACTTAGAAGTTCTCACGTCGTATAATAATAAACACATTCTTTCTTATAATATTATGTATAATTATTTATTACTAGCTGCGCTCCGCGATTCCACGCGCGTAAGTTTCGATTCCGTGGAAATATCGTGATGAAAAATAGATGTTGGCCGTAGATGTTGGTTCAGACCAACCCAAATTTTTCCCGTTAGTTAGTTTAACCTTTTCGGAGGAATGTGGTAACATTGTGACACGAGAATTTTACAATTTGAAGGAGATGTACATGAGATAAATGCTAATTAACCGTTTACATCAACAAAGACCCCGCACAAAACGCCTCAGCTTCTTACAACGTGAGGATAATAGAAGACGGCTCCTGCAGGATTAACGGGGAGCCATTAAAATGATACATGACGCGTTACGGCGTCTGGGAGCTTTGTGTAATTGTAACGGGGAGGTGGGTAGGTGAATATTAAAGAATTCGTGTGTGTAAGTAGGTAGTGCCATGCTGAACTGCTGGTGAATGAAGACAGTATGACGAGCTTAGAAGCTTCTAAGTAAGAGTTAGTACCAGGCCGTATTGCAAACGACGACGGGGAGGTACCTCTCGCTTACACGATACCGGCTAAAGGGGACAGCTGCGTTGTCGCGTTTCGTGCGGTGTGTAAGTGTGTAAGTGTGCTCATGGAGGGCAAGGAGGAAGGATGCACATCTGTGTCACTTTTCTGCGAATGTCTATGAGCATCGGTGGTCATGAAAATGGCGATTGCTCATTTGCCCCTTTATACCATTAAAAATATATCCTAAGTCTTAGTCCAACCCTCAAGAGGTCCCGACGTCTCGGGGTCAAAACCGGGACCTCGCAATCTAAGCTTACAGTCCAGCAAGCGTTGTGCTCCTGATGATGAAACGCAATGTACAAAGCGTTATTCCATTAGCGGAGGGGCGCTGAAGTGTCTTGTCTCAGGTGCCCTCCTCCCACCAGGTGGGCCCCCCTCCGCGGTTACGCGAACGTAACACCTATCGATCTGAACAAAGCGCGTGATACTTACATTGTTTGTGTGTTGTAGGTGAATCGGGCCGGCACGACTGGGTTACTGATGCTTAGATGATAGCGATGGCTATTCCTGTCACGTGTCTTGTGGTGGTCCTTTAGACGGATGGGGCAATGCAACTCTGTAAATCCGATTTCTTGGATATTTATGTATTAATCTTCCAAAGATTTCGACTGCTTGTTCGCTTGATTATTATGAAAGAGATTTAAAAATCAAAATGTTTCTCTTAAAAATATAAGTTGTATTAGGTGTAGATTATTTCATCATAATTAGTCGTAATCCATCTACAGCTAAGCACATGCCTCTTTCAATGGCTGTCAAGACCACGTTATTCTAAAAAAGCTTCATATTTATTGATTTGATTTTCTTCGACACGACTTGAAAAGTCCAACATAACGATAAAATCCAACATACACTACGCCTTTAATCTACTCCTACGTTCATTCTTAAGGTGTAAACTCCAGTCCCGGGTCGCAGCTGACACTATCCCTACTAATATTATAAATGCGAATGTAAGTTTGTTTGTTACCCTTTCACGCGAAAACTGCTCAACCGATCATCATGAAATTTTGTACACATGTTCTTGGAGGTATTAGAAGTAACATAGGATAGCTTTTATCCCGAAAAAATGTTCCTGAGGGATGCCATGGAATGATTTTCCACGATATCGAAATTTACGCGGGCGAAGCCGCGGGGCGCAGCTAGTTTAATATATTTAGGTATATTATGTAGCTCCAAAATCTCGACGAAGTAATATTTCTCTTGGCAAGTATTTCTATATAGCGGCTTCCAACTACAGGCGCGTTCATTTTGAATTAAGATGCGCGTAGGGTTGTCGACGGGCGTATAAAATATTGCGCCTTGAATAAATTAAGTTTTTTTTTTCTAAGACAGAAAAATCTATTACAAGTTGACATCTGCATAATTGCTATATAGATGTGTTGCCCAATGGGCCACCGGCTATTCAAAAACAGTACGAAACGCGACGACATAGTTGTCACTTTATGGTGGTATGTGAGAGAGGTTTTACACAGATGTATCGGCCCAATTTCGCAACTATATAGGAACAGAGAAAAATAATGCTACATATTACCAGTGCCGGATTTAAAGCAAAAAAAGACAGTAAAAAAAATTGATAAAGGCTCAGTAGAAACAAAAAATACCGACTTTTGTTACAAATAGTTAGACGAAAAACTTTTTTTTATTGAGCAGGCAAAGTTAACATTTAGTTTATTGTTTAATTTTGAGTAAATTTTATGTTAGTCATATTATTCAGTTAAGCTCTTCTTTAACTCCATTCAACGGTTAACCACAAACAATTTGAGGGCCTTCAACACACGCTCTTCCTATAGGCCGCCGAAGTCTACATCTTGCATTTTACATTATTTTGAATCGAATAAGTATACAAAAATCTTTTTTCCACTTTTGGTCCTACATAAAATATCTAATCTATTTTAGATATCCACATAGCTTTTACAAAGTTCTCTTTTGTATTACATATTACCAATAAATGTAGTACCTAAGTAATCAGTGTTTTTTTTATTCGTCTGGCTCTCATTAGTTATTACTTGTCTAATTAATGATTTTCACTCAAGCCTAGCGGATGTAAAGAT
>LUGF01000486.1:141915-153210 GCA_001625245.1 Calycopis cecrops
CTTTTAAGACCTTAACCTTACTTTTTTATGGTATATATCAAGCAATTTTCATGACCACCGATGCCCATAGAGATAAACAGATGCGTTTGCCTACTTCCTCCTCCTACACATGCCACCGACTAGTTACACAAGTCGACGCCCTTTATCCATCTTCCTCCAATTTTTTTTCCTACTACTTTTTTAACTACCGACGCCCACGAACATCGGCAGTTTCCTCCTCCACTTTATCGTTCATACGCCTGTATGCCAACGATCAATCGAGGCCTTATTGTCTACCGACGCGCTTAGACATCTGTACAATTTGTATGCACATGCGTTCTCTCCTTTCTCTTTTCTATGAGCCACCGGCTACTCACAATGTAATGTGAGCGGGAGGTACCTCACCGATCGTGCCGGCCCAATTCTGCAACTCTAACTACTATAAGCACCATGTGTCTTGCTCCTTGCTCCTTTAGTGCATTACCACGTCACTTCAGGCCCACTACCCTTGTTGTCCAGGTGCCGTCATTATGTATAAGCAGTAATTCCTTTTTAAAATACTGTCATATGGCACGTCGTGTCATATAGCAAATATATTCTAAATTTGTAAAAATAGTACTTAAGATTTATTTACTAGCAAATTTTACCAAATTCCATTAGATCATAATGCAAAAGAAACGGACAAAAAAAAAGCTAAAAGTAAAACAAAACTTTCTCTATCCTCGGAAAAAGTGATCACACCGCTTCAAAGAGGTGCGTCGACACGTCTAGATGAAAGTCAAATCAAGTATAATAAAGTAAATATCCAAGCTATATACAACAATAACAATGCGCTGACGGAAATAAGATTCGAGAAAAATAGAACGATACCAAGAGTTATGTTAAAAATTATTCGTCTAATAGCACGATTTTACTATCAGTTAAATAGAATAAGTGTCAGTGGTGGAATTAATAGGTACACCATCTACGAAATTACCAGGATGTTAACCGCCTCAAATATAACTGAATTACATTTGGAAAACAGTTATGTATCAACAGGTAATTTCTATAGTCTTCTCGATACAGGAGCTCTTCGTTATCTTTCTATATCCAGATGCAAGATCAATGATGCAGTTTTAGAAGAGATGTGCAAGAGATTGAAATATCCGGAGCCTGCCTCCGAGACACTGGTCGTTCTAAACTTGTCAACAAATATGATAACCGATGTTGGGGCCAAGTTTTTAGCAGAAGCACTGAGATCTAATCGAAAATTAAGCTTTTTAAACTTGACAGATAATAGTATCACAGATGAAGGTGCAAACAGTATATTTGACGTATTACAAGAATTTCCTTTGACAGATGAAGAATTAGAAGCATATAGAATTAGACATATAAGTTATATAAATCTGAAAAGACAAAAAACGAAAGCAACTTTATACTTAGAGTCCAGGAAACCAAAAAGGTCTATTTTCATTAAAAAGAGAAAGGATCCAATAAAAAGTCTGTCTATAAAGTTGCCAAACGAAGATTCAAGTTTTTTTCTGGAAGCACTTACGAAGGTCATTTACAATATAGGTGAATTCGAGCACCCTTTCATGCCAACCAACGTCTTTAGAAAAGATGACATTGTGTATTGCAAAGGCAATAACACGCTTAACTACATTAATCTCTCCTATAACAATTTAACGTTTTCCACTTTAGAGAAGATTCGCGATGTTATTACTTATCAGCAATATGCTGGAGCAAGTGGCCTTCTGAAGGTGTGTGTGGATGGAAACTACTTGCCGGCGTCGTGTGTAGAGATGAAACAATTGGATGAACTGATAGAAGACAGTATTCAACACAGTTTGAATAAATTTTCTTTCATAAGAAAGAAGCGAACGGGAAAACCTAAATAAATTTAATTTCATTAAATATTTACAATAATACAAGCTGCGCTCCGACGTTTCACTCGCTTAAGGTTAAGGTTCGATCCCATAGAAATATCGAGATGAAAAAAGGATGTTGGCCGATTCGCAGACCTACCCGATGTGGACACAAAATTTCATGAGAATCGGTCCAGCCGTTTTGTTCGTTTCGTCGTCGTTCGTTTCGTCACAATGTTAGTGACCATACTCCTCGTATGGTCACTAACATTGTGACGAGAATTTTATATATTACAATAATATAAGCCTCCAGACTTCCAGAGTCTACATACTGAAGCAGAACCATCTCCGGTCCAAAGTATGAGCCTCTCTCTCACACACACACACACGTATCTACATGCCAGTACCTCACGGAGTTATCAAAGAAGTAAGACTCTTAAAAACTGCTTGAATCTTGACAACGAAACGAAAGCGCCTTTTTTTTCTTTTATTAACGCAGGGCAATAGGGTATTTACGTATGATACCTAGGAGCCGGGGTAGTCCGTTGGCCTATGTCAGATTCGACATTTGGGAGTGTAAATACAGACTAATCTAAGCCACGATACCTACCCGATACCTCCAGTGATAGACTGGCCTCGATGAAAAGGCCAGACCTCTCCACCTTGGAGTCTGCCCGGCTGCCTCTGATCAGTCCCTACTACTACTTCGGAACCGTACAATGGGGTCAGATTCCCACCCTGACCCCTGGCCCCAGGATTAAAAGAAGCACGCCAACAATTTGTCACCAATGTGACCCGCCACTTGTCCAAATCCTCGGCGCCATCTGCAGATTCAGAATGACGGGGGGAGGACCCCCCAGCTAAGCTATTCTTAGTCTGACATCTCCCCTAAGCCTGTATGTGTAGCCCTGCCCAGCATAGGCTTAGGGATCACACAGGAACGCAATACCCACCGCGACAAGGTGGCAGTATCTTAGGGGTGTAAAACGAAAGCGCCTTCCAGGCACGTTGCTGGCCCATTTTAATAAAACTTTATAAGTCTATTAACATTTATCATGTTATAAATCCTGGTATACATAAACGCATGTACCAGCAGTGCCTGTAGTTTCCTTAAAATGTTAAATAATTGTAAAGATAAACGTACACAAAAGACGTAAAGACATAATCACGGTCATTCGATTTTACTCCTCATTTTTTGTGCGCCTTAAAGACTCCACTCCGAAAATGTCGTTCCTTATTAAACAGTAGTGCTGTCACTGCCGATTCAAGTCCCAAGTCACTTAAATAATGTGATGTAAGATGGTAGCTACGCGATCGCGTTTCGTGAAGTTGAGCCCAGATGGCCTAGTGGTTTTTTTTTCATTATTTTTTTTTATTTCTTATTTATTTAATTAAACAGTTATAAGTAAATTACGTAAATGAGAAAAAAATATTATCTTTACTTTGTGACTGGCTTATTCATTACTTATCCTTTTAAACGTGTTATTTTAATCTATGTTAGTATTTAGTTTTGTTATATTTGTAAGGGCGTAGTGCATTAGTTAGGTTCCAGAAATGTGTTGCATGATCTTTTCTATTTAGTTATGTTTTTCTTATTTATCTTCTAATAAAGTATCCATTTTGACTCGAACGTTTGGTTTTTTTTATGTTATCGGGACAAACGGGCAGTCGGAACCGTTTTCATAACTACCGACTTCCAAAGACATCTGCGTAGACATTATACAGATGCGTTGCATTACCTCCTTCTAAACTCTCCATGGTCCACCGGCTAATATATAAATAAACCCAAAAGACATAGCTGAATGTTTCAATAATTTCTATATTAAATTTAAGTTGTGTGTCTAAGTTATATGTCTTTCACAACCACAGATGATTTGAATTATTTATTGTTCTTGCCCTTACCAATACTAATAGTTTATATTTTTTTTTATTTTATTTATTTATTTATTTCTCCTTATATTAAAACTATATGTAACATTAACAAAACCATGTTCTATTTGATCTTATAGTAAATGTGAGGAGCTGGTGTCTGAGTTAGGTTGATCCTGTATTACAGATCACCAGGTCCCCATGCTGTATTTATGTGTTACAATTACAAGTAAAATGCTCATTAGGAGAATTTAAACAATTTGTAATTAATCTTGTGCGCGCGCGTTAGTGTGTGTGTGTGTGTGTGTGTGCGTGTGTGTATGTATGTATGTATGTGTGAGTGTTAGTATATGTGCATGCGTGTGTTTGTAGCTGTGTATACGTTTTACTTTAGTAATTTTTCTGTATCCTTATAATCAAGGTTTTGTAACCATTCTTTAAGCAATAATTTACATTTATCCCTTGTATATGGGTAAATTAGTAAAGTGCTGTTTATTTTATTGTAGAGATGACTTCCTTGGTAACAGTAGAAACGATGTAAGAAGTACGTGTTGAAACGTACTGTTTCACAAAACTTATCTTTTCGGCGTACATTTCTAAATTTCTCAGGTTCGTATTCTATTTGTGAATGCTTTTCTAAAACAGTGTGCAATACAAACAGCTGACGAACTGTGAGAACTTTCGTTAGCTTATAGAGATCGGAGGTGGGATGAAAGAAAGAAAGAAAATTAATTACTTTTAAAATTGCTCTCTGTACTCTTTCAATTTTAAGAAAATGAGTTCCTGCAGCGCCTCCCCATGAAGTAATACAGTATGTAAAAAGCGATTGACATAGTGCCAGGAAGATGGTTTTGATCAGCTGTTTGTCAGCCACATTGCGCAATGTTTTAAAGACAAATATAAGTTTTCTTGAACGATAGTATAGGAATAGATGGTATTAATACTAATCTAATCAAGGAAATAGCGTATATTGTTGGACCTGTTTTAGCCCACTCAATAAATCTATGTATAGAAAGTGGTATTTAACCAAACAGATTTATACAGTCTATAATTATCCCTATTTTTAAAAAGGAAAACAGAAAAGACATGAAATGCCTTAGACCTGTGGCACTTATACCCTTACTCTCAAAAATATATAATATATTAGAATATACCAATATTTCAAAATTACATACAAGTATCACAGCAATATGACTTTAGGAAAAATAAAAATATTTATGACGCTTTATTTAATTTTATCCATAAGGTTTAAAGTAGCATAGATAATAAAAAACTGGCAGTACCTTTATGTATGGACATTTCCAACGCGTTTGATAGGGTTCATCACAAAATTCTTCTTACTAAACTCTTCTCTCTTCTCTCCTTTGGAGTAAGGGGAATCACTGAGTTATTAAAATCATATTTATTTAACAGAACACAAGCGACACAAATAAGTGGATACTGTCGAATTAAAAAATGCGAAAAACAATATTTATTCATCAAATTTATGGATATAAAATATGGAGTTCCACAAGGAAGTGTTTTAGGGCCTCTTCTGTTCCTTGTCTATATTAATGACACAGTTAAATCTACAAATCAAGACACCTCATAATTTGCTGGCGATAGCACAATTTTATTTATAGAAAATGATTTCACAAGTATAGAATTTAAGATTAATACTACTTTGACATGGTGGTTGAATTTCTCGGGACAAATAATTTAAAATTATTTTTGACAAAATGAATATAATTTATTTTAAATGAAGTACATCTACAGAAAATAATATAATATTTAATTATAATGAAACAACAAAATTTTTAGGATTAATAACAGACAATAATAGAATATATAAGTAATAACATAAATAAAAACGCATTTTCACTAAACAAACTTAGACCTATTTCAATCAGGGCAACTCTTCTAACAGCATATCACGGAAATGTCTCATCTAAAAAAAGATACGGCATAATAATATAATGGGGCAACTCTACGGACACCTTGATAGCAGAATCAGGGCACAAAGGAAATGCGTAAGTGCATTTTGCAATATGTATAAAAGGGACAAATGCAATTCAATTCAATTCAAATAAATTTGTTTTATTTGCTTAAATAAGTGTACAGAATAAGATAATACAAACACTAGGTTGGTTCCACACTTCATTCATCAAGTTAAAAATACTTACACTGACGTCAATGTACGAGTATATTTATGGATGCTCGGTTTATGCAAAACAAAATTTTGATAAATATAGAAATTGTTCCTCTGCCAGACATAAAGACAGATTATCCTATTTGTTTGTTTGTTTGTTTGTTCGTTACTCCTTCACGCAAAAACCGCTGAATCAATATTCAAAAAAATTGGCACATACATAAAGGGTAACTTTACTTACACGTAGGATGTTTTTATACCGAAAAAATGTTCCTATGGAATGCCATGGGATGATTTTCCACGGGATCGAAATTTACACGTTCACTGCGTGACTTGACGCCAGAGCGGGGCTAAAAGTTCGTGTTTTCTCTGTCGTGCGGGAGCTCTAGCCGTGTAACCACATGGCGTATGATAAAGACAAATATACCTTTTTGTACAGTTTTAAAACTCGGGCTCGTTAGTACTGAAAAAATATTTGAAGCCTAAATAAACCTCGAACGCACTGGTAACTTATTTTTTCTGCACAGTGCGGATTGAGGCTTTTTTAAACCTCAAGAAAGTTGCCTCAAAGTCGCACTGGGAGAGACGCGGGCGGCGCGCGAGTGGATCACCAGACGTTAGTGCAATCATTATTATCGAAACTGAACCACGCGTTTCTTACGTAAACATTAGGTATTCTAAATACGGAAATTTAATGTATTATTAATATATTATATCATTACAAATATACAGAGTGAACATGCAATACGAACGATAATTTAAATCACGCTTAGGTTTTATTGACGTAAATTCAAAAGATTTCGTTGCATTACACTTAAAACTTGGGAATAACCATTGCTAATAAATAAAATGTCAATGAAAATAAATTTAGCAGCAGTATTTGAGATTTTAAATAATTGAAAAATCTCACATAAATGGCCATAAAGAGATGTGAGCACTAGGTAATAATCTGATACATATAAATTAGGTGCATTGTCTCAAGACTGATTTTGAGATATTGTATTTAAGAAAACTTGATGAAACGATGAGTTTTTTATCGATAATTTTGCCGATAAGTGCTATGCTCTTCATTAGGCTTAGATGAAATTCCTTGCATTTTGAGGCCTAAAAGACCGCAAATATTATTTATGTATTATACAGAACCAAGGGCGAAGCTATAAGAACTTTAAATATTTACTAAAAAATATAATACCATATAAAAAAGTACCTAAACCTGGTCTAGGCAAACTTACGAAGGATTTATGTAACCATAGAAATATGAGGTCGAAACGACCTCATCCGTACTGTCACAGAGGAAGGGTTTGGGCAGATTAGACCTCAACCGCACCAGTTAAAAGTTCTTTAAGATTCGTTACGCATTGAACGTGTTATCTATAATTGCTAAAACCGAAGCTATGCAAAGAAGTGTTTTTCGTACTGCGCCTAAAATATATAACGGATGGGCTCTGAAAATTTAAATTATCACAGAACTAAATTTGTTTAAACATAAGTTAAAAGAATATTAACAGAATATTTTACAACAGAATCTAAAGCTGCGTATCCACTATGCGCTCCAAAAGAGCGAACATTGACGCGCGCTCCAAACGCGCGAAATAGATACCATTTTGGAACGCGCGCCATTGTGTTCGTTGGAGCTAAAGCTGCGTATCGACTATGCGCTCCTGGCGCGCGTGCCATAAACACCCGCGCCAAGAGTGCGTTCCGCCGAACGCGCTCCAAATATTCGATTGGTATCAACTAAGCGCGCATGGCGCGCGTGGCAAGTGTTCCAGTGTTCGGTCGTTCAACATGCAGACCAGTCGTGCACGAGCAGTGGCAGCGTTTTTAGTTATTCGCAGTGTTATACATAAGAATAAACATGACCGAAAAGTGCGTTGGTGGATGAAAGAACTGTACCGAAAAAGAATGCAGTGTGGAGTGACACTCATTAGAGATAAAGTTATAAATATGATCGTAAAAGGGAGATGGCGCGAAATTGTGAATCGCGCCCACTTTTGAATTTGGATGGATGGAATAAACATAATTTTTTCAACATCGTATAATTTATTGCACATTATCCTGATAACTTGCTGCTCATCACCCTGTCGATTTCAGAAGAGCTAGTGCCATGCTGCATTAGAAGAGGTAGTGCCATGCATGAAGCATGACACTATCTCTTTCTATGCAGCGGAATTGGGCCGGCACGACCGGAGAGGTACCTCTCGCTCACTTTATACGGCCGTCAAGTGGCAGCTACTATCGCGTTTCGTACGTGTTTGTGAGTAGCCGGTGGCCCATTGGGGGATGGGTTAAAGGAGGGCAACGCATCTACTTTTGCAGAGGTTTATGGGTTTCGGTAGTCACTAAATGGCTCCGACTGCTCGTTTGTCCTCCTATGCTATTAAAAAAAATCCTACAAAGTTTAGTTAAGTCCTATTTTAGTTAATATCTACGTAAAATTATAATACAATGAAGTACATGTAAGTTATTACCAGAGCCTGTGATTTGGTTTTTAGATATTCTCCATTTTTCTCTCCTGTACGATGATAGGAGCACAGTCATTTTTTTCTTTAACTCCGGCACGGGGACTCCCATTTCACTACTGATTTCTCTCCAAGCATCTTCTCTAAGTAATTTTTCTATGATACGAGGAACTTTTATTATTCCACAGTAGTTCTTTTGTACCATACAGTTGTATCAATTTACGACAACTTTGATTATTCATAATGGGAGCGCAACAAACACATAAAAATGCAAATGATCCGTCTCCATTGGCGCGCGCGCCACGATTGATGCGCGTTAAAAAACCGACACCCGATGGAACGGACCGCTCCGCGTTCGGGCGCTCCAACGAACACAATGGCGCGCTTTCCAAAATGGTAACAATTTCGCGCGTTTGGAGCGCGCGCCAATGTTCGTTCTCTTGGAGCGCATAGTCGATACGCAGCTTAAGACTTTTTAGCGAACAACAGAATCTAAAACTAAGGCCATTAATGTGTTGATTATTGTTTATACTTATGAAATGAAATGAAATGAAATGAAATGAAATGAAAATATACTTTATTGCGCACATTATAAACAGTAAAAGCAATACAGTACATGTTACAGTATGGATGCACACAAAGGCGGCCTTATTACTTTACAGCAATTTCTTCCAGGCAACCTTAACTTAGAGGATAAATTAAAATTACATGGAGGTGGTGCACAGTTTAAAAAGAAAATTAAGTTTATATATTCTATATACATAGTGAATAAAATAAATATATAAATATAATATACACTAATATATACAAACATATAATATATATATAATTATACAAATAAAATATACATAAATAATATATAACAATAATATTAATTAAAATAAATAATTGTATACAATCTATGAACCTTAATAAAATCATTAATATGGATATTTAAGTTTGACAGCTTAAGTAATGATCTTTTACCATCGTTTTGAAGCTAGTAATAGATTTTGCGCGTTTAATGTGGATAGGTAAGGCGTTCCACAATGAAATTGATCGGACAGTAAATGACGAATTAAAATATTTTGTGTTGTGAATAGGGATTTCAAGTAGCATATTGCCAGATGAGCGCAGCTGTTTGCAATCTGTTTCGGACTTCAGATTACGTACTTACTATACTGAATTGAATTTTAAATTACAAATTAATTATAATAATATGGGTAATATAGATTGTATGAATTTAGCGCAAATTGCATGCCTTGTGTGGCTAATCATAGCATAAGAACATTAAAAATATTGTATATCATCTATATTTTGTACCTACAATTGCGATAAAGCAATTTAAATTACACACCGCATGAAACACGATAGCGCAGTTGTCACTTTACGACAGTATCGTGTAAGCGAGAGGTACCTCCCCGGTCGTGCCGGCCCAATTCGGCAACATGCATGCAGCGTGGCACTACCGCTTACTCTACTCCTTTACCATAACATGTTAAACACTAAGTCTAATGGTCCTGACGCCCACAAATCGACGTCTTTTCACTAAGTTTAAAGTAAGGTGTTACGAGGTGCTACGCTGTGCTACGAGGGGGTACGAGGAGCTACGACTTGCTACGAGCGTATCAACTGTAGGTTACTGTAACCCTTAAGGGTTAAAAGTCAAAGTTTAAGGATCCGTACCTTCAAAAAACCTGTCTGTCTGTTTGTCAATGGCATCAAGACGATGTTTTTATAGAAATCGCAAACAGGCTTCCAATCCAATCCGTAACCTACTTACTGTTCCGGACGACCGCCAAAACAGTCAGAATAGTTTTTGCATATATAATTATATAATAATTAGTAAGAATGGATAAGATTTGATGTTTCTATCTCTTTCTACAATTGTATATAAAGCTATGTAAAAGCATATAAGCTTATATAGACTTAAGGTCATATTAGAGCGAATAGGGTATAGTTTTTGTATTTTTTCAATTTTTATAATTTATTCAATGTTTTTAATAATTTAGCCCAGGATACACGTGTTTCCCCTTAAGGCCTGCTCCTGCTCTTTATCATGAAATGAAACATATAGCTGTAGATCATCTGTGTAGATATGCTAATTGGATTTTACGGATCACTCTTTAATATCCGCGCAGTACAGATTAAACCGAATTGCAACAAACATATTCAAAAAATAAAAACCCAAATTCGAGAAGCCGCCTCCACACTCGCCCTCGCACCGCTAAGAAGCGCTCGCGGCGCCATCTTGAATCTCATCCTCTCCGCGGTCGTTACGTGCCGCGGGTAATGTATTAAAATATTATGTGCTCCTGGTACTTCGCCTTATTTTGCGCCCCCTCCGCGCCTCCCACCCACCTCCGCATCTGTATTCCGAGCACTGGCTGGAAACATTAGACGTCATGGCAATATTGCTCCAGTTTGTTTCCTACATTGGACATGTTTCTTAAGATTTGCTCATCATTATCGTCTATGGGGTTGATAGGATGACATTTGCTATTATGTCATGCTGCATTGCAGCCGAATTGGATCGCACGACCATGGAGGCTAATATCGCTCACGCGAAACCCACAGATGACACAAACCTAAGTGGTTTTTAATGTTATCTACTAATCTTACATATAAAATTCTCGTGTCACAATGTTCGCTCCCGTACTCCTCCGTAACGGCTGGACCGATTCTCATGAAGTTTTGAGAGCTTATTGAGTAGGTCTGCGAATCGGTCAACATCTATTTTTCATACCGATATTTCCCGAACTCGAAAGTTACGCGGCTGAAACCGCGGGGCGCAGCTAGTTTACTTTACTTAATATTCGTAACTCTTTATGCTTAATAATAAAATAAAAACCGGCCAAGTGCGAGTCGGGCTCGCATACCGAGGGTTCCGTACCAATTATAGATGTCTCCGTGAGTGACAGTAAAACGGATCCAGTAAAACGGATTATGTGTGAACTCGCTCATACAACTACATACGCTACCACAGATCCGGTAAAACGGATCCTGTAAAACGGACGTATATGTGAATGCGCCC
>LUGF01000486.1:153607-166007 GCA_001625245.1 Calycopis cecrops
TACACGTAAGTATGGTAGGTACTATTCAAGAGGGCTAGTTGTAGCTTGTGTGTTTAAAGAAAAGGGTAAAGGAGGGTCATTAGTAGCCTCAATGTTAATGGGCGTCGATAGTTAATCAATGCCTCCGGTGGCTCGTTTGCTCCATTTATAAAATACTGAAACGAATGCGCTTATTAAAATAGAGCCAATTCACACTTACCATTAAACTGTGGTAAGTAAAAAAAATATTTAAAAATATACAATATTATAATTTAACGGGACAATCTTTGTTTGTGTGGACCTCAACTCTCACGGACACATCTATAATTGGTACGGAACCCTCGGTATGCGAGCCCGACTCGCACTTGGCCGGTTTTTATTTTATTATTAAGCATAAAGAGTTACGAATATTAAGTAAAGTAAACTAGCTGCGCCCCGCGGTTTCAGCCGCGCCGCCTTTTTTTACAGGAGGAATAGGATACATATTAAACCTAGAAATGACAACTCTCAATCCACAAAATCTATGAAGAAAAGTGAATATCCTTCTTCTTCTTTTGATGGCAAAATTACCGACAATGAACCCATATCTTTTAATTTCTCATGGAACGATAATGCATGCCAGAGGGGTGATGCTGATGAACATTCCAATAGTGTTTCAAATGATCTAATACGTACTACAAGATCTGGTAGGATAGTTAAGGCACCTAAACTGTTTTTGTATGAAAAGTTCTAGGACATGTTAGTTTGTATGTTATGATATATAATGTTAGGTTTTATGTTGTGACCTAGATCTAGAAAGGGGAGGTGTTACGTGACAGTGACGTATGTCACCTAGATGCCTAAGATAGCTTATATATATTTAGTACAGCCCCAGAGGGCGTTGTGCATAGATGGTGTGTGTCGCCTTGATCCATCTGTGAAGTATCGCGTATAGCATAATATAAATGACCTGGTTTATGTATGTGTGCCTAATGACCGTTCATTTACCCATTCACACACCAAACACAAGTCATTGTTACTTGGTGGTTTTACATGTTTCTATTACGGCCACCTGCCGACGCACCTCACGAAACGCGGCAGCACAGCTGTCGCATTACGTCGGTTTCAAGCGAGAAGTACCTCTCCTGTCGGTGCCTACGTCTCGCTCATAAAGGTGCTGATAAACTTGAGCATTCACATGTACTGAACATTCATGCGAATGTTACATACAGAAAAAAAACGAGAGCATTCTAGCGAGCATTGCTTCGAGTTTTTTGCCGAGTCAAGTTTCGGTCATAGTTCCGCGTCCCCGTTCCCCGTCACTAGAATGCTCGTGAAAATGTTCATAGCTATGTTTGGCTCTATGCTTGGCTCGGCTCGTTGTTCAGTTCGACAAATATGAAAACGGCTAATGCTCGATGTTTTGTTACAAATGAATGCTCAAATCTATCAGCACCTTAATATATCGCCGCAAAGAAACAGCTTGCAGTTTGCGAGTCGTCCGGCTTAGAGCCACAGCGCACACGCGACTTAGCGACTCTATGCGACCGGTCGCAGGATTTAGCGACTCTCGTGTCGTCGTGCGACAGTTGCGACTGCATTTATTTAACATTAATTGACATACATTAGCGTCTAAGTCACCGCGTTTGGCGTCTTGAAATGTGTGCCCCCTCCCCGCGTCTATTCGCTGCATTCCGAGTCTAAGGCGATTCGCACACTGCCACGCATCACGCACCGTGGCGCGTGAATGCGTATTCGAACGTTGCTTGTATCTCCGTTTGTATAGAAAACACGTACAGTCCAACACACAGAAAATGCATCCACGCGCGTTCATGCAGAACACGCGCGTACAAGCGGAGAAACTTGCACCCCCGCTCGTGGGTGCGGGGCGAGACGCAAGGTATGGCACACCGAATGCCCCAGTGCAGCGCGGGATTTTGAATGAAATGAAAGCCGCCGTGCGTGAACCACATAACTCAACTACGCGCGTGACTGCGTAAAAAACCCGCACGATGATGCAGATCTGTACTCCCGCATGTACGCGCGTAGGTGCGTCGATACGCAACATGCAGCGTGATGCGTGGCAGTGTGCGAATCGCCTAAAAAGCGCCTAAGTGGTTGTCCATACTACATGAGCGGCGTTTAGCGTATGGGCGGGCGTGCGAGGTGGCCACAGTGAGGCGCGCGCTAACTAGCCGTTAGAAGTTATCTATCTATAGAATAATTAACTGTATGTCATTTGAGTTAAGGTTCTTTTTTAATCGACGCAACTTCCGTCGCTTCAAGTCGCTTATGCATAATATCCATTGATTTACACATAATATGTAATTTTTATAATAGTGACTGATATTTTTAATGAATACAAAATACGTGAGCTGACCACAAGACTGAAGTAAAACTTCACACACGAAAGACTGAAGAAGAACTGGCTATGAGAGGGAAAGAGAAAGAAAATATGAGCGCACAGTGCTCTTACAGTAATATAAGAAACGTAACTCTCTCTCTTTCTGTCTTCACTAACTTATATCTACGTTTTTACTTCCGTTCGCCACTTTTCGTAAGGCTCTTGTCACGCATTTATCAGTTTGCTCCCCAAGTCGAGCGCCGAGAATACAATGAGCGCGCGTAAAGAAGTTTGACTTAAAAAAAATAACAGTTCATCAAATCTGACATATTTCAAAAAACTAGTGAACCAGGCAAGATGCAAGTGAAACTTTTTTGTAATTAAAAACTAAATATCATATGACATGTAAGTAATGTCATTGTAACTAAGGTAAACAATTTATATAGAATTTGCAACACTTGCAAAAGACATAGAGACTTCATCGATAAATTACGTGTGGTTATATAATTAAATATACAGCGTGAAATTTTAGTCGTCATCGAAAAGAAAATTTTGAGTTCTATATCAATAACAGAACCTATGTACAATATAAATTTATTAAAATAACTATTTTTTTTTTATTAAAGTCGATAGTTATATCGCTAGCGTTTGGCAATATTACTATCGACTTTAATAAAAAAAAAATTGTTATTTCAATAAATTTATATTGTACATAGGTTCTGTTATTGATATAGAACTCAAAATTTTCTTTTCGATGACGACTAAAACTTCACGTTGTATATCAATGTGTCAAATGCAGGGTAGTGTGTGTAAAGTTTTATTTATTAAATTAAGGTATTTTATAAACATTATTATTAAAAAATATTGGCGTTCTGCACTTCTCTTACACGTAAACTATAAGTGTGCCAAGTTTCATACTCCTCCGTCCGCGCAATTTTCGTAAAAATATTCCCGAAGTTTTTGCTTCATTTATTTATATTTATACTTAGTCTGCCCATAAAAACTGAAACAATTAAAAATAAAAAAATATTACATTTAATTTTGGTCATATTTTTGTGGAAAAGGTATCAAACCATCGGCACAAGTGTATCAAGTTAGATTAATCAAGTTAGTTAGTAGAAAATGTAGTTAAGCCCCTGAATAACACCATGTTCAATAACCAAGTATGGTCCTTCCAGCAAGACTCGGCGCCGGGTCATAAAGCTCGCTCCAAGCAGTCTTGGTTGGAATCGAACGTCTCTGACTTCATTGTAGATGAAGATTGGTTATTGGATGGATTAATCCGCTGGATTATGATTCCTGGTCAGTTTTAGAAAGTACCTACAGCTTGCTGCGCCATGATAATTTAGAGACCCTAAAACAATCCATACGATTGGCAGTGAAGAATTTTCCCATGGAAAGAGTGCGTGCTTCTATTGATAACTGGTCTCAACGTTTAAAGGACTGTATTGCAGCCAATGCAATGGAGATAACTTCGAATAAGCTTTTAATATTATATATAAACAATATAAAATAACTAACACACTGTAAAAGTAATAAATGTTATTAACAATAAATTTTTGTTTTTCTTTGTAACAGAATTTATGGCTAGACTAGGTTATATATTATCTCTTCGATATGTCCTCAGAGTATATTTTATTATGTCTTATTCATGAGAAGTAGAATCAAAGATGAATAGTGAAATAGAGGAAGGTCCTTTAGCTAATGACTTCTGTGACTTCATCCCTCATCCCATATGCCTGTACCTTGTTCCAGATGGCGGCTCCGGTACTCGTCAATATACCGAGAGGTACGTTTGTTTGTCATTTTTATACAAGATTGATAAAAGCGAGAGGCATTAAATTAAACCACATATACTATAAGTACCTACAATTAATCCGAAACTATTAAAAAAAAGATTACGACAAGTATACTAAATTATTTTTTTCAAACAAGTTAAGTAGCGAAAATATGAAATCATACTTTATACGGGCACGTGCAGCGAACGGCAACCTCGTACGAGGTGAATGACCCCGGCCGGCCATACTGTCTATCAGCTGGCGTACAGCGTGTGCGAAGTGAAAATAAACTTAAAAAAAACCCTGTGGCTAAAGTATTGCACCGATTGATCTAATTTTTCTTATGTAGCCTGGAAATTATACACTAAATATGTGGTTGCATTTAATGCCTCTCGCTCTTATCAACCCTGTACTATATTGCTTGATTTCTTTAGCATTACTTTTTTGTTCGTATAAGGGGCTAGATCAGTCGGAACCATTTTCATGACTACCGACGCCCATAGGGATAAACAGATGCGTTTCCTCACATCCTCCGCCACTAACTACTTACACACCGGTCTAAACGCGACGGCACAGCTGTCACTTTACACCGATGTCGTGTAAGCAAGTACCTCCCCGGTCGTGCCGGCCCAATTTGGCTGCTTGCAGCGTAGTGCTACCTCTCACTTTACTCTTTTACCATAAGAGTGTGAAACACTCTAAAGCTGCGTATCCACTATGCGCTCCAAGAGAGCGAACATTGGCGCGCGCTCCAAACGAGCGAAATTGTTACCATTTTGGAACGCGCGCCATTGTGTTCGTTGGAGCGCCCGAACGCGGAGCGGTCCGTTCCGTCGGGTGTCGGTTTTTTACCACGCATCAATCGTGGCGCGCGCGCCAATTGAGACGGATGTTTTGTATTTTTTTGTGTTTGTTGCGCTCCCATTATGGATAATCAAAGGTGCCGTAAATTAACGAACCGAACACTGGAACAGTTGACACGCACGCCATGCGCGCTTAGTTGATACAAATCGAATATTTGGAGCGTGTTCCGCGCAACGCACTCTTGGCGCGGGTGTTCATGGCACGCGCGCCAGGAGCGCATAGTGGATACGCAGCTTAAAGCTTCGGTTCGTTAATTTACGGCACCTTTGATTATCCATAATAGGAGCGCGCGAGCGCAACAAACACAAAAAAATACAAAACATCCGTCTCAATTGGCGCGCGCGCCACGATTGATGCGTGGTAAAAAACCGACACCCGACGGAACGGACCGCTCCGCGTTCGAGCGCTCCAACGAACACAATGGCGCGCGTTCCAAAATGGTAACTATTTCGCGCTCTTGGAGCGCGCGCCAATGTTCGCTCTCTTGGAGCGCATAGTGGATACGCAGCTTTAGCCTAATCGATCACAAGTCGACGCCCTTTATCCATCTTCCTCCAATTTTTTTTTCGACTAATTTTTTAACTACCGACGCCCATGAACATGGGCAGTTTCCTCCTCCACGTCCCCCTTTATCGTTCATATAGGGGGGCCAACGATCAATCGAGGTCTTATTGTCTACCGACGCACTTAGACATCTGTACAATTGTATGCACATGCGTTCGTTCCTTTCTCTTTTCTATGAGCCACCGACTACTCACAATGTAATGTGAGCGGGAGGTACCTCACCGATCGTGCCGGCCCAATTCTGCAACTCTAACTACTATAAGCACCATGTGGCTACTGGTGCGGTACGGGCTACTTTAGCCTCACAGTACTCCTTTAGTGGTTCTACGTCACTTCAGCCCCATTACACTTGTCCAAATGTCATTATGTATATACAGTGGTTCCTTTTTAAAATACTGCCATATCGACATCAGCAACGAACATGCCGCTAACTAACAAAAAATTTAAATTGAAAATTTTACAGGACACGAGTTTAAAGAAAATAATACAATAATTTAAATAATCACGTATGTAACAATCAAAGTTACATATGTGAAATTTGGATGGTTAGTAGATAATTTAACGGAGTATACAATATATACATATTTTGTTGTCATTATTTATATTTTTTCATTTAGTTACAGTTAGCCGAATGTACCCAATCGAAAATTTATATAAATAAATGGGTGGTACATTCGCCTAACTGAGGTTAGCCGAGTGTTCAGCGTACGCTCACGAAATCTTATTTTTATTTTACTTCATTCTTATGCATATTGTGTAATTGACATACTTGTAGTGTAAATAAAAAACACAATAAATAACAAATACATTAATCTTATCTAAATATTTTGACGCTGTCGATAAAATATATTTTTCAAGCAGAAAGCGCACAACGACTCGACATACTAAGCGAATGTTATAGCACAGACATCACGCGCGGCCCCCGCTACACCCCGCCATTGCGTATTAGGCGTATGTTCATCGGGCCAAAAAGTACATGCATTTAGCGTTTTGTCGTATTCGTGACTTCGTCAATCTTGACGTTTTTAAATTTTTTCTTTTTTTAAGTTATAGTAATTCTACTGATTAGTCATTTGGCAAAAAAACGAAAAATGTCCAAATTTAGAGTTAGCGGCACGGTCATTGCTGGTGTCGAGATCATAGCGAACATATTCTAAATTTGTAAAAATAGTACTTAAGATTTATTTACTAGCAAATTTTACCAAATTCCATTAGATCCCAGAAAAACGGAAAACAAAAGAGTAAAAGTAAAATAAAACTTAGTCAATCCTCGGTGAACATAGCTGCATCGGATCAGATGGATCAAGATCGCAGCGAGCATCCTAAACTAAAGATCCAGGCCATATACAACAATAACAACGCCCTGACGGAAATAAGATTCGAAAAAAATAGATCTATACCAAGACTTCTACTAAAAATTATTCGTCTAATAGCACGATTTTACTACCAGTTAACTAGAATAAGTGTCAGTGGTGGAATTGATGCGTACACCATCCACGAAATTACCGAGATAGTAACCACCTCAAATATAACTGAAGCATGTTTGGACAACAGTTATGTATCAACAGGTAATTTCTATACTCTTCTCGATACAGGAGCTCTTCGTTACCTTTCTATATCCAGATGTAAGATCAATGATGCAGTTTTAGAAGAGATGTGCAAGAGATTGAAATATCCGGAGCCCGCCTCCGAGACACTGGTCGTTCTAAACTTGTCAACAAATATGATAACCGATGTTGGGGCCAAGTTTTTAGCAGAAACACTGAGATCTAATCGAAAATTAAGCTTTTTAAACTTAACAGATAATAGTATCACAGATGAAGGCGCAAACAGTATATTAAATGTATTACAAGAATTCACTATGACCGATGAAGAGTTAAAAGCACTTAGAATGAAATATTTAAAATATTTAAATATGAAAAGATATGAAATTCATAAAAGTATAGAGGAAATATATGTTAAATCAAAAAGTGTGTTCTCAGGTGTTGGAAGAAAAAAAAAAGACCCATTTAAAAGGCAGTCTGGAAAGTCGCGAGAGGATTTTACAACTATTTTTCAGGTAGCGCTTTCGAAAGTCAATGCCAATATGGGGGAATTTGAGCACCCTTTCATGCCAACCAACGTCATTAGAAAAGATGACATTGTGTATTGCAAAGGCAATAACACGCTTAACTACATTAATCTCTCCTATAACAATTTGACGTTTTCCACTTTAGAGAAGATTCGAGAAGTTGTGATTTATCAGAGTCAGTTTGCTGAAAAAAATGGCTTAATGAAGGTGTGTGTGGATGGGAACTACTTGCCGGCGTCGTGTGTAGAGATGAAACAATTGGATGAGCTGATAGAAGATGTTGTGACGCGTTTTCGCGTTTCTGGCTCAAAGAAAAGAGCACCGATGAAATTGAAAGGGTAGTATAGGGGGCAAACGAACAGTCGAGTCAGCGGGATGTAAGTGATTTCCGACGCCCACAGACATCTGCAACACCGGGGGCTTTTTTTCCCGGAAAAATCCGTTATGGACACCCACCCACATCGGGAGCAGGCAGGTAGTGTCCGACGCTCACGGACTAAAAAACCGGGACGTCACGAAGTGCCGCTTAGTGACGAAGGTACGGGGAGCCGGGTGGCATCCTTCCGCGCGTCCGCCAGCGGGAGCTTATGATTGCAAGCACTCCTCTATTTCGTGGCAGGCTTGCCCACCTACTGGTACGTCCGACTACTGAGGGGATATGTTTATGCCTGAGATGGTTCCCCCGAATCCATCACAGGCTGTCCCGGTCGTCGGCGACGGTCTGTGGTCATCCGCCCATGTCTAGTGCGAGCAGAAGTTCCTTCTATTCCTCTCTCTATCTCTCTTTTTTTACCAGCCAGCCGTTTGCACGAGATGACCGCCTCGCAGAAACGGGATGACAGGGACAGATCCGGACCAATTTCCTCACACAGTAGTGTCCTAGGCTACATCCAGGCCGGACAATCTGCGAGTGTATGCTCCGCCGTGTCCTCTTCGGCCCCGCAGTGGTGATATATTGGCGTCGGTTCAGCACAAGCTATCTTACACAGGTACTTACCGAAGCAACCATGCCCCGTTAAGACCTGTGTAAGACTCACCGGGGGCTTCGCAGTTGCGTTGCCGACCTTTAGGATAAGAGTAGGCTCTTTTCTAGAAGATCCCTACGTCATATTGGTCCTGAAATACCAAGGGCGGTAGCTGATTCCAGAAAGAAGTAGTGCGCGGGATGAAGTAGCGCTTAAAGCACATAGTAGTGGACTTCGGAATATCTAGATGGTGTCGGTGGAATTTTGAATTGTGACTCGAAATTCGATAGTGAAATTCAGCTTCAGGTATTAGTCCGAACAATTCCTCCGAATACTCCCCGCGGCAGAAGATGCACAGCGAACTTACATCTCTCCGTAGGGCAAGTGTATCAAGCTTATATTACTTATATAAGCTGGTATTGAGGTGCGCCTGCCCAGAGATGACAGCAGTACTCCATGTGGTGTCTAATCTGGGCTTTATATAGTTGCATTCCGTGGACCGACGTGAAGTATGTCTTCGCCCTATTCAGCACACAAAGCTTTTGCGAAGCTAATTAAGCTTTCACCTCCAAATGACCGCGGAACTGAACATTAATCGATATGTCGATGCCAAATATGTCAATGCTAGCTGTAGTCTTTAGGGGAGTGTTTCAAAACGAGGAGAAACGATGAAGGGGATCTTTTGACTTGAGTTTTATTAGGGTTGAATTAGACTAAATTAAGTCTGCCCCAATTCGAGACTTTGTTTAAGAAAGACTCGACTTCAGACACAAGTTTGTTCTTATGTGCAATGACGTGCTCCCGTAAAATATTGACGCGGCCAGCGTATAAGGCGTCGCCACTGCTGTTATCCGCATTACAATGGACGCCGCTGGTTAGCACCAAGTCATTGATGTGCAGGAGAAACCGGTGAGAGACAGAACACAGCCTTGTTCAACGCCGACATTGACAGCCATGAGATCCGAGCATTCGCCGTCGACAACGCCCTTGATGCTCCGGTCTGTCAAAAAACTGACGATCTAGTCTAGTAAAAGCGGGAAGCTTAGAGATAAGAGCTTTCTGTCAAAGCCGATCAAAAACCTTCGCTATGTCCAGACTAACCGCCAACGCTTCCCCCTACGATTCAACTGCCTTCGTCCACCGGTGAGTAAGGTAAGCTAAAAGATTACCCGCCGAGCGACCTTAACGGATGCCGTACTGGCGGTATTCCAAGTAACGCAGGAAATGACAGTTGATAATAATCGATTCCATGATTTTGGAAAACAGCCGGGTTATTGCTATAGGTTGGTAATTGGACGGATCTAAGCGGTTCCCTTTTTTGTGATTGGATCCACCAAAGCTATCTTCCATGCTTTTGGGACGATGCCAAGTGAATAGGACAATCGGAAAAGACACGTTAAAACAGAAGTCAACTAGGAGCACAAGTCCTCAGCACAATCAATGGTATTCCGTCGGGCCCACTCATCTTATGGATGTCTAGACAAAAAAGTGCTTCTCGCACGGCTTTATGCCGGAACTTGATATCCGGCAAGGGGTAGTTACACCACGAGGTATTAGGCGGTGATGTGAAAGAATGCACTTGTTCCCGAAGGAAGGCGAACTAAGATCTTGCCAATTCTGTCGATATGCTCTGACTTTGCTTTGGAAATCACTCTTTTGAAAGACCTACAAGCTGATTAAACTTTTTTTTAATTTGCTAGTATTTACATCCTGACACAATGTCGCATAAGCTCAGGCCCGGTAACATTTCTGTTTAAGTCGAAGCGCCAGCCTGCAGGAGCGACCGGACCACGGCTGCTAGTTGCCACGAACTGGCACCATAGATAAGTACAATTCCATTCCCTGCAGCACAACATCAATGATCGAGCCAGCAGTAGTATCAGGGTCATTCGGCGAAAAGCAAATTCGTCCCCATGGGTAAGAAGTAAAACAGAGCCGCGTTCCGTACCAGTCTGCTGATCGGTAGTGCCAGACCCGGCCACAGCCAAGGAAATGTGGCCGTGTAGGACGTGTGATGGGCACCAAACTCCGAATCGGACAGTGGTCTGACGAGCCAAGGGGAGCTTCGACAGAGACCACATAGTTAACCGGATGGGAGGTCAACAAAAAGTCCAGCAAAGAGAGTGAGTGATCTTCTATACGGCCATAAACCAAAAGTCGGCAAAGTTGTGGACGGATCTTCCCGCATGATCGGTGCATGAGCCGAGCCATTAGGCATGATGAGCGTTAAAATCGCCAAGTATCACTATCTCGGCGGTTGGGTAAGGCATCAGCCATTGCCATTTCTATGTGCTCCATGAGTCGATCAGTTTCAACATTCCCGCAATGGGACCTATAGACAGGCGTAGACAGGAATGGTCGTCAAATTATAAAGAGAAAGTCATTCGATTTCACTCCTCATTTTTTAGCGCGCCTTAAATACTTAAAAGCGTATAGTCCAAAATGACGTTATTTCTTAAAAAGTAGTGCTATCATTGCAAGTCCAAGTCACTTAAATAAAGATGGTAGCTACGCGAACGCGTTTCGTGAAGTTGAGCCCAGATGGTCTAGCGGTTCATTATGTAAATAGGAAAAAAACATTCTCTTTACTATGTAGCTGACTTATTCATAACCTATACTTTTAAACATGTTATTTAACTTTTTTTTGATTAAATATTTAGTTTTATTATATTTGTAAAGCCGTAGTATTGTATTTAGATTACAGAAATGTGTTGCTTGTTTTTTTCTATTTAGTTATATATGTTTTTCTTATTAATCTTCTAATAAATTATCCATGACAAACGAGTACTTTGAGTCACCGACGCTTGCGTTTCGTTTTTTTTTTATGATATTATAGGGGGCAAACGAACACAGTTTTCATAACTGTTGACACCCATAGACATCTTCGTAGATATTATACAAACCATGCCCTCCTTCCTCCTCCACCCCCCATGGGCCACCGGCTACTTACAGACCACGCGAAACGCGACAGCAGAGTATTCACTTACGCCGGTATCGTGTAGGCGAGAGGTCCAATTCAGCTGCTATGCATGCAGCGTGGCACTGCCTCTCACAATTCCTTCTCTAAATACAATGATTTTTTTTAATATACTTCAGGGCTGATTTCCCGAACTACTATCATAGTATCAACTTATTGATACTATGATAGTAGTTCAAGTCAATACATAGCTGTAAGCAATATCGCAGCGTTCGAAATTATGCTCATTTTTTTACATGAAGCAAAAAGTATTTATTGGCGCCTTTAGAAGTATTTTGTGGGGATAATGTTATAAAGCAATTAACATAAAGTACTTATTATTGTAGCTTAATTTGAATTATTCCCTATTTTTTTGGGAATGGTGAGTTTCACATAATTTATAAAAGTTTATTTTAGATTAAAAATGCTGTGTTAAACAGTTACAACTTATATATTTTTTATTTTATTTTATTTATTATAATTATTAAATTTTATTTATAAACATACGTAAATATTTTA
This sequence comes from Calycopis cecrops, assembly GCA_001625245.1. NCBI lineage: Eukaryota > Metazoa > Arthropoda > Insecta > Lepidoptera > Lycaenidae > Calycopis > Calycopis cecrops. The sequence goes on from LUGF01000486.1 coordinate 165,627, forward strand.
GTAGTTTATTCAGCATATATTATTTATATTTGTAATGGATAGTTATATTTGTAATGGATTGGATGGTATTGATGACAATTTTTTCTCCTGCTCTTCGTCTAATAGTTTCAGAAGTGTGGATAGTACAACTTCTTCTTCTCCACATACGTTAAGCGACCAACTCTCGTCAATCTTTGAACACCATCGCTCTAACTTAAGCGTTGTACATTTCAACGCTCAAAGTATCGCTTCTCATTTTTCTGATATCTTGGCATCTTTTAACAGTAATAAATAATAAATAAATAATTCTTTATTGCACACCAAAACAAAAAAAAAATATTCTTACAATATAAATTAAATAGTAATAAATGCACAATAGGCGGCCTTATCGCTTTAAAGCGA
>LUGF01000501.1:0-11991 GCA_001625245.1 Calycopis cecrops
TATGCGGATAGTTGCTGTATTAATTTAACAGAAGAACAATTAAATAAATTAGAGCGACTACAAAATCTAGCCATAAGGTTCATTTATGGTGTGCGTAAATATGAACATATTTCAGAATACCGATCTCGTCTCGAATGGCTACCTATTCGTTTACGCCGCAACTTTAGAACTCTTTCTCTTTTATACTCAATCCTGTATGACCCTAGAACTCCTTCATATCTAAAGGAAAAATTTGAATTTCGCAAAATTGCGAGTAAGGACTTGCGATCTGTTTCTAATCTTCTCTTAAGCATTCCTAACCACCATACTAAATTCTTCAAATCTTCTTTCACTGTTAAGGCTATTACTCTTTGGAACGCTCTGCCTACTAATATAAAACGCGCTAAAAGTTTAAATAATTTCAAAACTTTGTTAAAAGACTATTATATAAACTGCCATGTTTAATATTTCGTCTCATGTCCGTTGTATTTATTATATGTGTTGAATGTAAAGTATGTAGTTTGTGTATCTGAATATGTATGTGTAATGTATATTATGAATATGTATATATATTTTCTATAGTATATATGTGTGTATGTGTATGTATGTGTATACAACTGTATGTATTAATGTACATATCTTATAGTATCTTAATTCTGTGTATTTGCGATACATTGCATATTATGGTTTTGCGCCACCTTACCTCAATTTAAGAGTATGTCCTTTTTTCGATGGTTGCCTGGAAGAAATTACTGTCCAAGTAATAAGGCCGCCATTGTGTGTATTAGCTTATTACTTTTTAATGTTACTTATTTTAATATTTTATTTTCTGTATTTTGTAATATGCACAATAAAGTATATTTGATTGATTGATTGATTGAATATTATATGTACTATTACGTACACATCTGTTATGACCAATATGAGATAGTGAAATTGCTGCATTGTTGACGAATTATTGTGCCCCCACGACTGAGAAGGCCATCTGCAATGACACCGCCAAAAGGCGATAGCGATATTCTATCATTTCTGTTGTTCCAATGTTGGAGAGGAGGGAATGGGGGCACGTGTACATAACATAATGCGGGTTTCTATAGTCGTCCTCTGGGGGATCTAAAATTCCCTTCTAAGCCAAAAGTTTGCCCATTTTTTTTATTAGTATTATATTTATTATATTTTTAAATTTTGAAAAAGACATTTTATGCTTAACCTCTATCCTGTACAGAATGTCAAATTACGTCATAACTGCGCTGTACCTGTCATTTCCGTGGGAAAATCGACTCGAGAAAATCCCTTACCAACCTGCTTTAAATTCACGATATTTTGTTATTTTCTATATAAATAATATACATATTGTATATGTTTAGAAACTAGATAATATTACCTTTCTGTATAACTATTTATTGGGTCTTTCAATGAAAGAATATACCTATACTACAATTATAAACAAAAAATTTTCTTATGATCGTCGTGCATTGGAAAATAATTCACATATATGTTAATAAATACATTATTTACATTCCATAATAGATATTTATATAGTTTTTATAAAACAAATGCATGCTGAATTGATACTTTACATTCGGTGGGTTCACATTTCAAGTACTTGACGCCACACAACTAATAGCCACTTGACACTATTCGAATTTCGAATTAACGTCATGTTTACATTTGGCTTTGACATATTTATGTGTTATTGTTATTTGAAAGTTAAGAATACTAGCCAACAGTAAAAATAAATTGTAAACGATTTAAATGAGTGGTTTTTTTTAAAGAAATTATGCTATATGACCTTCACCTTGGTTTCAATGACAAAATCAATGTGTGTCGTTAATTGAGTATAAAATAAAAACTACTAATTACTTTCACAAAGTAAAGAATAGTATTAAAACTACATTAAATAAGCTTTTAATAAAACCATTAAGAATTTCACTAGTCTTTATAACTAAAATAAAAATAAACTAAGTAAATGACAAATTGTCCGATTTTTCTCATACAAAGTCCAGTCGATTGTATAACGCTGTCAGTTAATTTTTTTCCTTAAACGTGAGTATTACTGCAATAGTATTTAACTGCATTCATCCTTGTTAATCAATTTGCCATATACAAAAACAATCTACAGATTATAAATCGCTAGAAATATGCAGTTGAATTGGAGTAAAAAAAAGTAAAATTAAAAGTAACGAAGTACCGTTCGACGGTATTGTACAGGTGAATGCATTTCAATATATATGCCGTCCGACGGCGGCGTACTTGAAAGAGGTTAACCTGGTACCATAGAATTACTAAAATTTCATAGTGTCACTGAAATAGAAATAAAGCCAAACAATCTTTGAATGGACATGAAAATCAAAACGGCACACGTTTAGCATTCTGCTACATTTTCAGATTGGATTCAGTTCAGAATCAGAGTTTCGTTTGCGTACATTCAAAATTCCGGGATAGTTTCCCACAGCAAACTGCACAATGCAATACAATTTAGGACACGCAGAGCCCAAATCAACAAAATACGATGTAATTTCTCAATGTTTAAGAACCATTATGACTCAGCGGAAAGTTGTTATGGTACCTAATAAGCGCGTAAGTAAAAAAAAGGTGCACTTAGATAACTTATTAGATAGATATTCTAGATAGATTTTCTAGAAAGTTAGATATGAATATTATATAAATAAATAAATTCTTGGAGGGATTTTCAATTTTTTTGTTTGTTACATACTTTTTAAATAATATATTAGAGCTCACCATCATATCCTTATAAAAGGTTGATAAAAGCCAGAGACGTTAAATTAAACCACTTAATATATATCGGCCCGAAGACTACCTGATTTATTAAAATGGAACAATTGATTGTGAAAGTGTAAATTCTTGAATGTTATCGCAATCATTAGCTTAATTAGTTGAACACGTGTTACTTGCAATATAAGTTCTCCGCATTTGCGACAAAAAGAATCATTCTAATCGAAGTAGTCGTACAGTGTTAAGCTCTCTGGGACAACGATACGCTGCCCAGATAATAAAACTAAGATGTTGTGAAGTTGGAATAGTCTTATTTGAAAACCTACCATGGACCAGCATCATCGTGAAGTTGTTGATGTCAGCAGTGCTGACGTCCCCCTTTTAAAAAACATGACCATGGTATCTGCCCCGTTATATATTATAAGTGCCTACTGTTAATCCGAGACTATTAAAAAAGTTTACGAGAAGTATACGAAAATATTATTTTCATAGAAGTTAAATAGCGAAAAAATCTAAACATGCTTTGTACTGATGGTGATGGCAAGCGGCAACCTCGTACGGCGTGAATGACCCCGGTCCCCCGTGTTTGGCCGGTTTTGCGATCATCTGACGATACAGCGTGTACGAAGTGAAAAAAAACTTAAAAGTTCCTGTGATTAAAATTAAACTAAAACTATTACTTTAGTTGATCTGATTTTTGTTGTGTAGCCTGGAAATTACACACTAAATAAGTTGTTTCATTTAATGCCTCTTGGTTTTATCAACCTTGTTTAATTTGATATTTTTATTTGTTTTTTTATAGCAAGGTTTTTTGGTTATAGATAATACAAATAGCCCATTGACCCCTCTTTCAGAATGGAGCAGGGAAGGTGTGTTGCCTTCCCTGCTGGTCTAATGGGCTATCGATGACTCACAAACTGCACAAAGTGCAACAGCATATCTGTCACTTCCGGCGACATCACGAGAAACATAAGAAGCACCCCGTATGATCCAATTCAGCTGCAATTCAGCACACATCACTACAGCTTATATTATTAGTTTTACATAATATCCAGATTAAAAATGTTAAATAAATTAAAAAATATTTCCTTTATGCAGAAAAACATTGTGTGTTAGTAACACTAATATCGGTTAGGGTTACGAATCTGGGGGGGCCGAAGGTTTTTTTGCTCGTCGGATCTTCTCTTCTCTTCTTCTGTTTGTTTCCTAGATCTTCGAAGGGTTTTCGGGGTCTCTTAGTCATTGTTCCAACTGACGATGAAGTTGAAGGCTTCGGACAGCTATAGTTTTCCACTGATCTTTCTTCTCGTGAAGTACAGGCTTCACGAGAAGAAAGAATAACGTTGCACGCAGCTCCCCCATTCTATATTGTCATTAAGCCAATTTTCGTTGCATTTTCTAAAATTACTTGAGTTACGGTAGGCTTTTTGCCATCTTTGTGCAATAGCTCTTGTAAACCTTCGACAAAACTCCTTCAAAGTAACACTATCTTCATTAGAAACGTCACCTAGACGAGTTAACAATGCCCCGAACAATAGTTCATGATTAAACGAACTACTTGTACCACTGCTCTCATTTTGTAAAATAACGAACAAGCCTAAGTTGGTTATTAAACCTTCCATTATTACGGTCACAAAACTCAGAGATGCGTTCAAGTAAAAGGTTTAACATAAACTGAAAAATATTTTTGGCCTATTCATTATGTTATCAGGTAGTTAAAAATTCTATTAATAAATAATTGTCGCAAATTGATAATTAACACCTTTTCTAATTAGGTAATTAATGGTTCCTAGAAAACCTGACAAATGTTCATTTCGTAGAAATATTATCAGTTAACTGCTAGGTACCCTAATGTGCTTAACATTACCGCACATTACCTAATTAGTAAATTCATTGTTAATTATCGCGCATTATACGCTTGATTGTTATCATATTATGAAGCGCAAATAAGCATGCTAATTACTATTCCGTGGTATTAGATCGGTTCTTACGATGAAAAAAAAAAAAAAATATTTTTCCCGATTTTTAAAAAAAAATTCGCAGCTGATACCGTAATATGAAGTATGTCAAAAAATCACAAATAATTAGTACTATAACTGTGTGCAAGGGTATTACGGTTTTCGTTGCGACTCCGAAGATATAGAGGTTTTTTTTGTTCGCTCCATACATTTTTTTCGTAAAAAAATTCTAACTCGTCAGTTTGTTAGCCAAACTAGATTCCATGACATATTTAACCCGGCGAGAATGTGGTGGCAAAAGATTACAATATAAAGTATGTGGCGGGGTGTGACATACCCCAAACAGAAAGAGTATTATAAACAGGTTTCTTTTTGAAATAACGTTAAATAACGAGTTAATATTATAAATAGTCATTATTACATTGTAATAAAATAAAATCGATACTATAATTCTGTATATTTTTATTTTTTTATTCACAAAATCTAAGGCACTTGTTTTTCGTAACAAAAATAAACATCTTCTATTTATCTCCACAAAATGTCTAAAAATTTATAAAACCTGAATACTTTGATAAAATAAGACTATAAAAACATAAAATATAAAATCAGTTAAGTGTTTATATCAAAATTAGTAAAATTTTTGAAAAAAAACTTTGCATGTGCTAGGCTTTTCCACCGCGTAGGCCTGTAACGATGGTCATCGAAATGCTCAAATACGTCGATCACGCCACGTTTCATTCGCTCAACCCCTTCCCTCCAGCTACACGAAAACGCTAAAATGTAGTATAGCAAATTAAAAAGTTATGTAGACAAATAAATATAAATTATTATATTAAAAATAAAGCTACCATGAACAATTCAATATCGAACTAAATATTTAAAACTGTTGTTGAATTGTTCGTTTTATTATTACATCGATGATAGTAATTTAATACTAGTCGATCGTTTCATTTATTCACATTCAATATCAATTAATACTTTTTTCTTTCCACTACAAGTTTTGAACGCAATGAATTTCTAATAACCATAAAAAACATAAATTAATAACATTCTCGTCTAGATTCCAGGCTATGTTTTCTGATATTAGACTTAAAAATACTGCCACTGACAATTATGTCTTGATCGATCTATTTTAAATCAATTCATCGTTAATAGTATTTTACGATACAAGGAATGTAAAGTTGCGGTCACGGCACGGTTTTAGCGCAATAGCGCGGCGGAGCGAGTGCGTTAAAACGATGTGTGTCGTAAATGCCACTTTACCTCCCGCGTATCGTTCACTATTTTTAACACAAGTATGATTCCGCTTGAATGAAATAATTAGTATTCAGTTTTATATCATAATATTTTAGACTTCACAACTGAATTAATCAGGGGATTAATCAAATAATATATTATATAATGAAATCCATGCTAATTTTATTAAGCTAAAGAGTTTGTTTGCGAGTAAGTAAATAATTACGATTCAATCGAAAACTAATAATGATTATCCTCAACTTGTCAAAATCATCAAGATTTACCACAACACTAATTGTCTCATATTGATGACCAAAGTATAAAATCTGTATTTTATGACCCAGAATTATGGTTTGTATAGTTACTATAAATACGTAAGCAAGTAGCGCACTTATTCTCAATAACTACATTTTACTTGATAATTTTTAAGATTATAATCGTATACAAGTAAATTACACAACGGGATAAAAATATCAGTTGATTAAAACGAAATGGTTTTTTATTGATTTCAACTTATATAACATTTTTATTTTAATATATTTCTAGGTATATTTTTAAAATAAAAACTTTCCGATGTCCTTTGTAATACTTTAAAAAAATTATGTAGGAATGATGTATGTACCGTAACAAACACACTTACATTCACGTACCTATGTTATAATATTAGTAAGGATAATCCAATAAAATAACTTTCAGTTTTAGCAGATTAGTATAGTAATTATAGAAATCGGCAAACTTGGACATGAAATAGCATTACCTATTTTTTATCGATCTACCCCATATACATTTTTTGTGTAACTTTTTTAATAAACCACTGACAACTATATTTTAATGCGGGTAGATAGATGTTTTTGCCTCACGCCCTGCGATATTCCGTTAAATAATTTGCGCTTTACCTCACGATTTAGCGGGAGTTAAATGCGGATTTACCACAGGCCGTGTAAAAAAATACTCTATTGGTCAATACGATTCAAAGTAAACAAAGGTAATTTTCAGTATTTATTACGTTACACCGGGCCAGATCCCTTCCGATAACGTCACCTTCGTTATTTAGTGCTTTACTTTAATAATAATTCCGTTTGTAATTTATTTGATTCTTATCTTTTTTTTATTTGATAATATCTCTATCATCACCCCCAGCCCTACCCTTGTTAAAGGGGAAATGATAGTTCCTCATATACATGTATTTTTCAAGGCCCAGAAAAAGTTATACTTCTAAGTCAACGTATCGTCATATTATTTTCATGATACATAAAAAAAGTTATTCATATGCTTGCTATTAATTGTAAAACTTTAAAAAATAAAGATTAATATCTGAGCACAATATAGTGTGTAATATTCTTGGTTAGAGAGTCACTAGACTTGTACTCTCTTATTAATTAACGTAGATTCACTTTATCTAAGCATTATCCTAGTATTAAACTGACATCTGTCAAATTCCCTAATAATAAACACAAACAGTAAGAAATTTGACAGATCTCAGGATATCTTAATGCTTGAATAAAGTTGATCTTTGTTTATTATTAAGGGGGGTATTGTCTAATGATAGATTTACCAAGAATATTGTAGCGAACTGGTTGATTTTTTTCTCCAGAACATACGTCATAGTTGTCCGAGGGAAAAGCATGTCGTTATCAAAGCCGCATATAGGAAATATTAGGCCCTCGTGACTTATTGATCTAATTGAGAATTGAATGCATATGAATTGGCACTGTCACAGACAATTGGCACATCTGTTGGACTCAAAGTATAGTAGGAATCAAAGGTAGTAGGTATAAAGGCATTTTTGTCTTGAAATTTTGCCATGAAAAAAGTTGGAATTCGATCGTCATGAACGCGCATGTTCATCGTGAGTTGTGCTTTGTCAACATTACGCCACAGTTGCGATGATTTTAAGCAAGCGTTGTTTTCATCAGCGTACGCTTAAGTTGGAATAACGTGTTTCTCTGAAATCACCTAGAGTATAAAAGTGCTACCAAATATTTTGTCGTTACTTTTATATCTTCGCACTAGCACCTCACACGATGTCAATATAATTTATCACTAGTCATTAAATCTTTGTGATTATTTCATAACATTTGGTCTCGGGCCGGGAAACATGTGGTCAGTACTATGGTATATAGTTATAGACTACCTAATTTGTGTTCCTCCGTAATTCGATGCTGATTTAGCAAGCATACTGTCTGCTTCTAGCAAACCTGGTGCAAAGCATGCATCTTTACACGATGGATATTAAAAAAAAAAAATTAAAAAAAGAATAGCGATGGAAAATAGGAATTGATCTTCTGCATGATTGTTATTCCAATTCGTTGCCCTCCCTACCTGCTGCCCTTCAATGGGCTACCGGCTACTCACAAACCACACGTCAGCAAGGCGGCTATCGATATAGTGTGAGCGAGATGAACCTCTCTGGTCATTTCGCCAATTTGGTATTAACTAAAAATATAAAATGTAAAGAAGCCACTCGATAAAACATTTTTTGTTGGGGTATAGAGTATTAACTCGTTTTGCTAGCCTGATTCAACTCTCGACCTCTATAAGTGACCCTTCACACGCCTCTCGAAATATTCAGCAAATGTTGTGATTTTCATATCAAAGGGTCAAGTGTGGTTGCCACTGTCGATCGTGACGGCACAGGAGTAGCAGCGGTGGGAAAGAGTGGTGGGCCAAAATGTTGTGATTTTATCGTGCGGTTTTTATTTATTAATCCCGCGCACTAATTTGGAGAAAATCTACTTTTGATGTTGACAGTACCTTAGAAGAACAATGATATCCTGTAGATGCGGGTACAACTGTTGGCTTTAAACGAGAAATGAACAACGGTTCGAAAATCGAAAGAAGATTCATCGTTTGCACAACCGGGAACGATTGACAAAAATAAAACTGGCATTTATCTATACCGTTTTATTTCTTGTTGTACAAGAAAACCAATATAACATGGAGTTCGGAGCTGACAGAATACCTATATAAATTATGTCTTCGTTTGAATATTATAATCAATAAAGCTATGTAATGACATAATCTTATCACTTCCGAAAAATATAAATTTTAAGTCTCAAAAATTATTATTTTATATTTTTTTTTCAAAGATCTAGTACAAGCCCTTAGGTGAGATCTCGACACACACAGAGGAGGGATACTTTTTGCTACACTGCAGCTAAATAATACACAATCAAGGAATAAAGTAACGGATATTCTGTACTACGTTTTATTTAATATAGACTTGAATCCCTTATTTCCAAAAAAACACATACCACATTAAAACACAGCCCTTGAAATTTTATAGAAAATGAAAAATAGGAGCCTTCTTATTATTACAGATACCCATAGACATCCGGCAGTTGTATTGCTCTCGTTTTCGCCGCCTTTTCTCGTAGAGGCCATCGGAAACTATTGCAGGGTCAACAAAACAGTGTGTGCTTTAGACCACACAACTGAAGTAAAACTTAATTATTGATTTTCATTAACGTAGTTACAATGACAACATGTCATGTGATATTTATTCTTTAAATACAAAAAAGTTTAACTTAAATCGAATATGAATTCGAATGTGAATGAAAATTTCCATTGGCCTTGACCGATTTGTGATTTCCGTAACGCTCTCGCTAGCTTATTCCCCATGTCAAGCGCGCGTATAGAAGTTTTACTTCAAAAAGGACGCAGCGAAATAATATAATATGACCAAAACACTTGAAGTAAAAACAAAAAAATCTCTGATTCTCATTACAAATGTCGTACGTCAAAGATTTTATCAACAATTATTATTACATTATTATCCGTTATGTTATCACTTATAGAATTGAATAAGATTTTTATACAATCGTAAGTAAGTATTTTTGGCGTAGGTGTACATAGTGCACTTCAATAATTTTGTTATCACTCTGTTTAAAATACATTTCCTAGGATATAGATTGGTGCAGAGATTATAGGATTATACTTATAGGATTAATGATTTTATTAAATTATGTTTTATGTTTATTTTGGCTGACATATAGTTTTATTAAATTAAATATAAAATTATTAAATATCTGTGGACTTTACACACCACGTTAGCCTAGTCCCGTGCTAAGTACTGTAAAGATTTGTGTTACGGGAACTAGACAACGGAAATATATTTCATGTTATATAAAATTTTTATTATAGAAATATATATAAACACATATATAAACATCCATGAATTCGGCGGGATTCGAACCTGCGACCAAGGCGCAACATGCTCCACTTTTTCGAGCCCTGTACCACTGAGCCAGCCTGGTCGTCAATATAGTAGTAGAGTAGTACTTTCGAATCCTGATCGGGCTAAAAGTGTTATTGAGATCTAACAATTTCTAATAATAGTTTTGAGACTCCACCTCATATGCCTTAGGGGGCACGTTAATTAGTGGCCTATGGAATGGGAAGAAGAAACGAGAGACACACATGCAAAACTGTCTATAGACATCGGTAGCCCTGAAAGGCCTGTTCTTTGCCTTTCTGGTCTATGAAATATAAAAATGTCTAGTACCCGTAACACGGGTCCAGTGCAGTGCAGGTACCTAACTAATTACAATAAAAGCACAATAGTTTAGCATCGTCAAACTTTTTCAATCGACGAAATAAGCAGCGACAAAATCCATTAAACTAGTTTTATCAATATCATACACAAGTTCCAGGATGTTTTAAGTCTTTTGATCGTTTTAAATTATACGCACTACAATATGCTGATAGAAATATTCTAAAGGAAGTACTTGGCACCGATTGTTACCATTGAAAATATTCTTTAATGCGTATCACTTTATGTGAAGTACGCTATATAAAAATTGATTAATAATTTTCTTCAGCTATTATTGCTTTTTATTAAAAAACCTCTATGTATGTAATAAAGAAATAGGACAAACAAAAGCTTATTGTCAATCGCTTATGTAATAATCCAGCAGGTGTGAGACGCTTTTTTAATTATTTTACCAATTATATAAATTACATATTTTTTATGGTGTAGGGGACAATTGAGCAGTCGGAGCGATTTTCATGACTACCAACGCCCATAGACATCCGCATAGAGCCTACACAGATAAGCTGCCATCCTTTCTCCTACACTTGCATGGGCCACTGGCTACTTACACACCGCACGAAACGCACACCTTAGCTCTCACATTTCGCCGGTGTCGTGTAAGCGGGAGGTACCTCCCCGGTCGTGCCGGACCAACTCGGCTGAAAGCAGTTTGATTTAATAAGTAATATGTAATTTATTGAAATCGCACGATGTTCCCGCCCAACCAACTATCCTGTACACAATAAGTACTCCCCGTCCTTTTCTTTAGTTTCCTCTTTTATAAGAGTGTTATAAAGAGCAGCCGGTTGGATCAATATGTCTGAATTCACCACGGCCTTGAATCTTGGGGTTTTATACCGCTCCTGCGGTATCCTTTGGTTAGTACAAATATTTATATTATTTATGTATCGTGTGTGTGTTTGCATTATAATATGTTCTACACAAAGATTGTGTACTGGCTGTTACCTGTGCATCGCTCGCGTGGATTTTCGCGATAAAAATGAGCAGATGGCACTCTTCAGTCCTTTATCTCCACCGAAATATCACATCAATCCGTTGATCAGAATTGAATAATAACAAATATGTGCACAAGTATGCGCGCAAACACAAGTGCGCAATCTATTCCCTTAGGGTGCTTTTATAAAGAAGCAGGTAAATTGTCGGCGCCGACCAGCGCCGACCAGCGCCGACACGTTTTGCAATGTTATCTTATGGGCTCACTTATAAAGAAGCAGGTTTTCGGCGCGTACCGGCGCCGACTCGAGCCGGTTCAAGCATTTACCGGTACGTAGGGTGTCCATTGCATTTTGAAAATGCAGGACAATGTATCTCGTGTCATACTCGTATAAGACTTGTGTTCATGAAACATTGTTTTTTTAAATAAATGTTAATATTCTTGGCAGTGCCACGATGCATGCATGCATGTAGCAGCACTTGGGCCGGCACGATTGAGGTGTTTCACCATTCATAATAAACTTAAAACATGAAAAATTACCCATTTTTTTTTAAATAATATTACTTACTTTATAGAAAATATATTAAGTACACTGA
>LUGF01000548.1:0-13724 GCA_001625245.1 Calycopis cecrops
TGTTGCCGAAAAGTCTATTTAGTAAAGTCATGGAGGAACTACACGATCAGGCGTGGACATGTGGCCACGGAGGAATGAGTAAAACAATTGGAAAATTTCGTGAACGTTATTTCATGGAAAATGCGGAAAGGCTAATAAAAAATTACGTGAAAAGCTGTATACGATGTCAAGAGCGTAAAAAGAGAATCGGGAGGAACGAATTACACCCGGTTCGAATGACAGGGCTATTGGAAAAGATAGGCATAGACATTTTAGGGCCATTAAAAAAGTCCACCAAGGGAAATAGGTATATTATCGTTTGTCTGGAATATGTATCGAAATATGCGACGTGTAGGGCGGTACCAAGGGTACGCGCAGAGGAGATTGGGGATTTCTTAATTCAGGAAATATTTTGTAGATTAGGAGCGGTCAAGGAAATTATCTCAGATAGGGGATCAGTATTCAGGTCAGAGTTGGTGCGAGATACGATTATCAATTTTGGGGCTAAGTCTTGCCATTCGACAGCTTTCCACCCACAAACGTCGGGTCTGGTAGAAAGGTTTAATCGAACACTACAACAAACCTTAGCTATGTATGTGTCAAATAGTCAAAGGGACTGGTGTTCGTATTTGCCGCTAGCGGTACACGCGTATAATACCCGTATACAAGCGACGACAAGATTCTCTCCATATTACTTGATGTTCGGAAGAGATGCGAATTGTCAATCGGACTTATTAGTCAATATCAATATTAGCCATATAACAGATGACACGAACGAAAGAGCACTCATCCATAGGAATGATATGATTAGGGCGTTACGAAATATACAAAAAGCGCAAATTAGACAAAAGAGGTTATATGATAGGAAATCGAAAAATATTAGTTTCGAACCAGGAGATTTGGTGATGATATATACTCCAAGGAGGCTAACGGGAGTGAACGTCAAACTGTCACGGATGTATAGGGGTCCGTTTAGAGTAGTTAGACGGGTTTCTGACGTAAATTATTCAATTAAGAAGTTAAACAGTAGGTCTAGGGACGTAGTTCATGTAAATAGAATGAAAAGATTTTTTTTCACGTGAAATTAGGTAGTAGAGATTTTAATCATTATTTCCGTTTGTTTTTTGATAACATATTAGCAAAAACAACATATTAATATTAGTGGAATAATAGTTGTAATTATATATATAGCAGTAAGGATGTTGATTGTCATTGTCATGTGTATATGTGGTAGTTAATGGGTAGATATATCATAATGACTAGAACATAAGGGTGGATTTATAACTGTGTTCTCTGTTTCATGTATTGTCGCACATCACAACATATATGTGACTCGCACGAGGTGCACGGTTGAGCGTTGATATGCTGAGTATAAGTCTGATATGCGAAGGGTATCAGTGAGCTCTCCTAACAACAAGGAGGATGCCAGAGCAGGTGACAGATACTGTGTGTCAGTCCGAAGCCTGGATGGAGGAGGATGAGGTTTTTAATTATTAAATTTTTTCTTTAGCTAGGCTGGCGATTGAATGATATGGGATGTTTGCGAGGGAAGTTAGCGATTGAATTCAGATTCGGATGAACTCGAGCTCTGGTTGAAGGAGGGAATACAAATTATAAAACACATACATGCGTAGCATATGTGGGCTAGATGATTTATCAGTCTGGTTTGTGCTTCCAAATTCGTCAGGTCGGAGAGGGAGTCTAGAGGATGAATCAATCTGGAAAAATCGGAATGAAGGATCTTTGATGGTGATAATATAACTGATTTACAGCCAATCAGCGTTACCCTCTCTTAGATATGTGCATGTCGTAGTCAAAGCTGGAATTTCTTTAAGTCGATTAAGAGTGTCTTGCCTCGATCACTTGCCTTGTTTATTTGCCTCTAGTTCTTCAGTTGATGTAATCGCGGTGGATATAACTTTGACTTTGTGTTGACTTTGTGTCCTACCAAAATTGTATTAATTGACGAGTTATGAGAAAGAGCAGAATCGAATATAAACCTAATTCCAATTTATGTGACTAGTAGTGTAAATGAAATGAAAGTTTCTAAGAAAATATTCGTGATAGATTAGGTAGGTAGTTTTTGAAGACAATGTATAAAGTAGATATGTTATTATGTTAGATTTAATTTATATGGTAGGTCTGTTGCTAGGAAGATAGTTTAAATATTTTTTTTTTGGAATTGTTTGTGTAAACAGGTTGCTATGGCTTTTACAGGGTTTTGCCATGGAAGGTTGGATCTTGATGAGGGGTAAGGAAATTCCTCTTGGGATATTGAAACTTGAGTTTATGGAATTTCTATTACCTTAAGGTCCAGCCACTTCATAGTAAGAAGGATCGGTATTTCTGTCTACGATATTTTCCCCTGTTAGGTAGCTGAATTATGTTTGTTGGTTTGTATAATTTTTGTCTAAGTTTAGTCAAAAATTCTTTTGGGGGGGGAGGATAATGTAACGTATGGAGTTTCCTCCATACTTACATATCACTTAAGACCTCTTTGTTTGATATATTTTTACTAGAAGAATATAAATGCGAATTTTGAAATATAGAACGTATATTTTTTCTTGTCAGAAAAAGATTCTACAAGTCTCGATATAACGAGAAATGGTTTGAACGAATGATGAACTCTCTTAGCTAGGTTTTTATAATCAAGACAAATGTATCTTATATAATATGATTCAGAAATAAATGCATTGGAAATAATTATATCAAGTATTCATATTTATCTCCATTTAAGCCAGATGGCATAGCATAGCATTAGGAAGTTAGTAAGTAGGTTTTTCAGGTTTTTCAGGTGATACCGCTCCACATCTACCAGACTACGCAACCCCATATACGTCTGGAGCGGGATTATCACAATACATGTAACGGAATCGCTCTCCTTTATAAAACATTACAGAGAGAATCTTACTAAAATATATCCTGATTTAAAAAAAACTAAATATTGTAATTAAAATAATAGTAAATATATTTTTTAATTAAAAGTTCTATTCTATGTTCATTCTAATATCTTTAAGAATATGTATACAAAGTTTCATGATGATTGGTTGAGTAGTTTTAGTGCAAAAACGTAACAAACAAACTCACATGCACATTATTTAATATTAGTGTGATATCATAAGCATCTAGAACGCAGACGGAGGAAAACTGTCTACGATCTAGAACAATATCCGTCGACAGAGGTCTACAACAATAGCAAAGCATCTGACACATGTCACTGTCATCTAACAAAAAAAAATTAAATTTTATTTGGCAGTAAACCATAGGAGAGAAATACTTTCCAAGTAGCATTACTGATAAGTCTATGAAACGTTTTCATAACCTGTTTTATGACAATATTAAATATTAAATAGTATTTTAATAATAATAAAAAAGTTTATATACATTAAGTACTTTACTTTACTGAATGCATTTTAATAAAATTATAAAGAGCTTTTCATATTATTATATAATAAAAACGGTCGATCCTCTCATTAAAAGTCCCTCTACATTGGTTCTTTGTAAATTATTCCGTACTTCCGTTATTTTTATGGTGACTATTATGGTGAGGATCTCGTAAGGTCGTCAAAACACCTTCCGCGCTCGTAAAAAGCTGGTGGTGAGATTTGTAATGACAGCGGGGATCGTAAAGATGAATCCTTAAATATGCGGCCATGTTGAAAATATTAAATCATGACTCATCATCACCAGTACGAATTTTCACTAGTTATATTGATTGTTTTGTATATCACATATTAAAGTAAGTAATTAAAGTGAATAAAATAAAAGGCACAACATAGAATATTTACAATCACTAACTTAGGTTAGGTTAGATTTACGCTGACAATAACCTACAATAGCATTAAAATAAAAAACCCGGCTTTTTTAAATATACTTCACTTACCTAGAGTCACATCTACAACATGTTGTACCTTCCTATCGATGAAGGCATGAATGTTCTGATTATTTTAATTAATTCGTTACTCAACTATTTTGTTAAGTATTTTTTTTTCATTGGTGATTTTATGTGATCTACACTTATTATATAGCATGCATTCCCACAGCTCCTAATGATATTTAATTCATAACAGCTAACTATTTAATTTATAGACTCGATTAGACGTAGGTTCAACCATACGATGAAATACCAACTCACCATGATTACATGCCCCACAGATTTTTCAATGTGATTAAAATGCAGCTATAGAATTACCTCGTACCAATTTATTAAATCATATTCAGATATTTCATTAAAGATACAATTTATTATAATTAACGAGTAACATATAATGAGGTTACTCGCGCTACGAGATCAAAGGAGAGAGTTGCTTTTTTAATAAATTGTAGGATTTCCATTGAGGTAACAAGAGGCAAGTGCGCGGCCTGCGACCCAATACCTCTCAATATCAAGTCCACTTCTACATAATAAAATATACCCTTCATTTTTTACTTTCATATCGTGTAATATTTTATCTTTTTGTTTATTAAACTTATGGATTGCTTACTTGTCATATAGCAGGATATAGTATATTAACTTGGTTAATTATCGTACATTGTTTTATTTTAGGCAGAAGGATCCCATATCGCGCTGGCCCCTCCCCACAAGAACAATCTCTGGATCAATCTCCCCTTTGTGCCAAGAGCACTCTCACAAGATTCCTGAGACATCTGTCTGGCATCTCATGACGTCCGTATTATGTGAGCAAGACATACTTTGGATAAGATCGAGATCAGTGAGGCGAGGAAGGTGTGGTGCGGGGTCCCGCAGGGAACGGGGTGTGGGCCTGTATGCTACTTAATGCACGTCAACAGCCTGTGCAACGTCATACGGCATTGTTCAGCATACATGTTCGCAGACGACCTGTGTGCGCTGCGTGCCGGTACCGACCTCGCCGAAACCTGCCGTCTAGTTCAGCAGGATGTAGACGCTGTAGTCAAGTGGTCTCATGACAACGGTATCATACTCAATATAGAAAAAACTTACATGATAGTAATACATTCACCTTACATAAACCTTTCTTTAACGAATGCCCTAATCTACACCCATAGCTATGATTGTATGCACAATAATAATTTAAACTGTCCGTGTAAGCCAATAGAACAAGTAAAAAACGTAACTTACCTTGGCATGAAAATAGACGCAAGTTTTTCATGGTCATCTCACATAGATTACATTTGTAATAAATTAAGAATATTATAAGGAAAGTTCTACCATCTCAGTTTTAAAGTACCTCCGAGTACATTAAAATGTTTATATATGTCTTTCTCTGTCTGTCTCTTTCTCTCTCTCTCTCTCTCTCTTTCTCGGTCTGACTTTTAAAAGCAATATTGATAAATTAGAGTCACTTCAAATAAGATTTTTAAAATTATTAGTTAACAAAAAAACAAAAAACAACTGCAAAGGAAATTATTATAAGTTATTTAAAATATGTAAAATCTTACCGGTAAGCTTAAAACATAAATATTTAATACTAGTTCATAATTACGATATCAGTCGGGAGAGTAACTCACGGATCGACTATAAATATTCCACAAGATCGATGTCCGCAGGTAAATATAAAGTACCTAAAGTAGGCAACTACTATGGTGACAGGACGCTCAAAAAGCGCATCCCTTACTTGTTAAATACTTTGCCTGCGGACATCAGGAATCTGGATACTAAAATTAAGTTTACACGTGAACTTAAAAAATATTTATTAAGTAGTTTAATATAATATACTAACTTTTGCCTGCGGCTTCGCCCGCGTGGATTTCGGACTTCAAAAATGTTTCAAAATTTTAACTATGTTAGTCTGTTAAGGAAGCTATATTACTGTAAAGTTTCATGTAAATCCGTTAAGTAGTTTTTGTGTGGAAGAGTAACAAACATCCTTACACTCTTTCGAATTTATAATATTAATAGGATTACCTACTTACAAGTACCTATATATAAATGTATAATTTGATTGAATTGAGACTGAAGATCTCACAGACAAACTGCGTAAGCAGTTTTGTGAGGCTATGTACCTAATATATTAAGTTATAAGACTGTATAAACTAATTTAAATAAAAAAAAATCATTCATAACAATTGAACAAACACAGATCATATAATAAAGCAGGGTTTCTTAACGTGCGCGTGGGCGTATGTGTCAGCGGTCCGCGGTAGCGCAGTTAACATTCTAGTGGATACAGAGATTTTTAACATAACAGGTATAGTTCCATGAGACTGACGTAAAGTGACAGCTGTGTGCTGTCGCATTTCGTGCGGTGTGTAAGTAGCCGGTGGACCATGGAGTTGGGAGGAGAAAGGAGGACAGCGCATCTGTATAGCCTCTATGCGGATGTTTGTGGGCGTCGGTAGTCATGAAAATGGCTCCGGCTGCTCGTTTGCCCTCCTACATCGTAAAAAAGGGCCGCAGAGCTTTTAAATTCTGGAAAAGGGTCCATAACTACAAAAATTTTAGGAAACCCTGCAATAAAGGAAATTAAAATAATAACTACGTAAGCTTATCGACCTTGTAATAATAGAAAAAGAGATTTTAAACTTGTCAATGTTCGCAGCTTTTTACTTGTTATTTTATAGTTAAACTAAATACAATACAGCAGTTTCATTTCATAGCCAAAAATACCAGTGAATATCATATTTTTGTAACGTATTTTCCAAAATTGAAGCTGTAAAAATTTACCGCTATTTTTTTCTCCACTACAAAAACGAAAATAGAAACAAGGCAACTTTAATTATTTATAGTATGGTTGGATAACAAAGCATTTAATAAATAATAAACTGTTCTTTTAACTGACTGCAATAGAAAGGTTCTCGATTTGAATGTAAAATTTTATGTATGTATGTTACGTGATTATGTCGAAATTTTTAAACTAATTTTAAGGTAGCCCCATCTTAAACCAAATCAGGATCTATTTATAGGATCTCGGAGAAGTTAAGGACAAAGACATATTATATGCAGATATTATAAACTTTCAAATGTTTTTTGATTGCTTACATCGTATAGTTATCGTCTCAGGTCGCTGAGCGATGGTGGACGTTCGATGGTTTGAAGTTATTACTTGTTAGAGACATTCACTTTTGTTACACATATTGTAGTTACTTTACGGGTTACAGGTACTTACTCGGCTCGGGGCCACTGCTTATTTAACCCAATAGTAACGTCGATCAAAGCTTTATGTTCTGGCTAGTACCTTTAATATCTTATCGTGTTAAAGCCCGTTAAGTACTGTAATATTGCCTTAGGCCTCCCCCGGGCGTAGTTCTACCTCAAGGCAATATCCTTAGTCTATCACTACCCTATCTACGATCAAATTCCCATTTGGGTTACCAATGATATTAAATGGAAAGACTTGGTTAATTATAGTATTGATGTATTTAGTTATATATTTTACACACTTCACAAATACATTGTAATCAATATAGAATAAGCCCCTAGATAAGTTATTATTTATTGCGTCTATCGCTATCGAGAGCGCGTCTCGAATTGAAAATATTTTTCATTGTCAAAAGAGACAATCTCCGAATTGTTCTTTTTCCTTTGAAAGTTTAAAATTTAAATTGATATAGTTTTTATTAAAACTATACCAATTTTAGAGGTTTCATTCATTCTGATCGTGGAGTTTCCACTCCTATGCTACAGTACCTACAATAAAGCTTGAAGTTAATTCTTTCAAGAGCAGTAGATCGAGAAGGACAAACATCCGCAGCTGCAGTATGGCACTAGATCTTACTGAACTTAATTTGATTAACACCTAGATATCTCAGAGGCGTATTCAATTGATAAACTAAATTAGGTCTACTCTACGTCGGGTGACACGAGTACGAAACTGCATATTGTTAACTAAACCTCTCAGCTCTCAGTTGAATTGTCAATTGCATTAATAATAGTACTATAACTTCTCCTTTGTACAATATGGATAGTTCACACTTTGATTAGTGCGAGTGCAGGTGATTAGTGCAAGTGTTTAGTGATTAGTAGAAAACACGCGTGAACAACAACCGCATAGTGCAAGTGATAAGTAACCTGTTTAGTAGACTGATTAGAACCGTGTTCTCATTTTTTCCGAGTAGACTCTTTTTTTTTCTCCTTCGCCTCACTCGTCGAAACCGTCCCGCGCTTCCACTCTTCCCCTCACTCGCCTGTTGCACGATATTAATTTACTTCAAAACGTAGCAGCTAAACAGTATTGGACACAACTTGCACTAATCACTTCCATTACTCACTTGCAGTTTTTACTTAATACTAAACATCTGCACTCGCACTAATTAAAATTTGAACGGTTCTTTATAATATAATACCTCGTAAGTGATCACTATTAATTATTATAATCAGCTAGAGGGTGTTCACTTTTTGACATATTCCTCCTCAAATATATGGCTCAAACTCGAAGAAACCCTTACTTGGTTTCATATAATTTTCACGGGTAAAAAAGTTTAAGGTTATCTGCAATAAATAATGATAAATACACTTTTAGTCACAAAAGTTAGCTTTTAAGCGCAAGTGTTACATGATTTGATTATACAAGGATTATCGTGTTAGTGTTATTAAAAAAGATATAAAAGATTTAACTTGGTACCATTGGGCTACGGTAGTAACATATGTATTACTAAGTGACATTCAACTTAGGCTTATATTAATTCCTTTTTTATTTTTTATTTGTACGTATAGGGGGGCAAACGAGCAGTCGGAACCATTTTCGCGCCTATCAACGCCCATAAACATCCGCATAGAGGCTATACGGATGCGTTGCACACCTTTCTCCTCCCTTCAACATAGGCCACCGGCTACTAAAACACTGGTCGAAACGGGACAGCACAGCTGTCACTTTACGCCAGTCTCATGTCAGCGAGAGGTACCTCCCAAGTCGCGCCGGTCCTCCTACTAAAAATCTACTTATACTCATTTAAATAATTACAAAAAACATTTTATGCCTAATACACAGTATTAAATCTTTTTGATTTGTCCTCAAAGTATTCTAGATATAAATGATGTCTTAGACATCATACGAGTACATATCTAATAATCTCGCGGATTACATTTTTGTTATTAGTATATTTGCATTCGTAGTAGATATATAATTTTGGTTTTATCGTTTTATGGTTTTGCAAAATGTTATTGTACCCATAAATCGTTAACAGAGTGAAAATTCTCTTTTATGATTTCAAGTTTATATAAAAAAAAACAAATTTCCGTCACTGCAAAACGATATATCAATATACAATGTTTATATTTTTGCTGGTAAAAATCAAATATATCCCAAATTGTTTATATCATTTCAATTTTATAGTGTCCCACCACTATTTGAGTATAATAAATAACGGTATTTTGTTATAGAGTCGCCATTCCTAGGTATCTCGAGTAATAAAATTTGATGCCAGTCTTTATAACTGTCCGCGGCAACAGCACAATTCTATTTTATTTTCCATGATGCAGGAAGCTTCGTCGTGCATAACGTTGTTGAGAGCGATTTTATGTAACTTTACATAGTTACGATAATATACGACATATCAGTGTATTTGATGAATGTACATAACAGTTTTATGTTTATTTATAGTTGCTTTCATAACAGATGCAGATTGTGAGTAGCTAGTCTGTAAAGAGAATGTTGGCACGCCACACTCGAGATCTAAGGTTCGAATGGCTCAGTCAAAAATGGAAGTGTGGCAGTGGAGTAGGCTTCTCCATCTTGGAATCTATTTAAATTGCCTTCATAATTAGCAGCATTATTTAATTCATCAAAATCATACAAAACTATCACTTGTGTGTATCTACTCTTTACTTTAACTCGTGAACCCGCCGAACACCAAGAAAAATAAAGTAAGATATGTAATAGTAATATGGCTTAATCTACAGTTTTTAATTCAACTTCATTAAGTATTGCATTATATTTTCTTTTCTACCTAAAATTTATATTTATGTACATTAATCACAGTAAATGCGATGGGCTCATAGAGTAGCTCACGAGTCGCCACAACAAAATTGTTACTTCCCCGGTTGTGCTGGCTCAATTCGGCTGCTAAATCAGCATGGCATTGCCTCTTACTAAATCTGGAAAGACAAACATTCATAATAAAATTGTAATTTGTCACACACACGAACATAATGCGAAGAAGATAAATTATATAGCTGAATAAATGTTGGAAGTGAAGGGTGGACAAAATCAATTGGCTAACTAATAGAGAAGGAAAAGGGCTCAAGGAAAATGCAAACTATTTGCAAGCAGATTGGATAAAAACGATGACGTGGAACTTTTTCGAAGATAGTATGCTGGTAGTTCCAATTACCGTTTGTTCAAAGATAATAAATCCGCAGCAAGATAAATTCAAGGCTCTATTTTCACGGTAATTCGAATTAATCTTTGTACGTTGTTGTTGTAATGTCAATATCAGCAAAATTAATTTTGGGGATGTTTCTTTTTTTATGGTAGAAGAGGAAGAGGTAGCTCTTAAGAAAATAGGGGTGCTTCAAGTTTAAATAACTTTGCAGATAGATTATTCGATAATATATTTCAAATCATTCCCTTGATGAATTAAGCGTTAAAATATTAATCAATATAAAGGCCATGTAGGTGAACTTTATTTTTTTTATTCAGCCTATATTGTCCTACTGCTGGGCAAAGACCTCCCCCAAACTTCGCCAACCATCCCGGTCTATTGCCTTCTCCCACCAGCTTTTTTCGAAGGCATCGAGATAGTCCCGCCAACGTTTCCTCGGCCGTCTTCCGCGTCTCGCTTATTTATTAGGCTATAAATTTACTTTAAAAATACAGCTTGAGGTGTCGGTTGCATTGATCTCGTCAGAATAAAACAAAAACCTGCCGAAACTGAGAAATTATCGAAAGCGTAGTCCGCCGTCATAAAGTGGGCTTATATTAAATCTTTATAGTAAAAGGGATTTAAAAACATGGCGAAGTCATGTCGTAATTCAATTTCGTGTCCGTAATACATGTAGTCAAAGGGTTGGCCACAAAATTTACCTACTTGATTCCTTTGGGAAATTATTATAGATGCCATTAGACAATGTTTTCAGCTCGGGTTTATATATGACCGAATTTGTGAAGAAAACTTTTAGGTTCCTGCGTATGGCATTTGCACCTTCTGCATTCACTGAACTATGAAAGAAATGGTGAACTAAATAAACTCTGAATGCATTATTACATTATAAGTACTAAAATATATTATGCGAAATTTGCTTACAGTCCCTTATAACATGCACAAGAGCAAGAATATACAAAGCAACAAACATTCCGCAAAAGTAAATTATATAGATAAAAAAGGTGAAAATACATTATGCTATCATCTAAGGGCATTTTATTGGTAGCGAAGCGATCCCTCACTATCCCAATGCCAATACATTTTTGTGGTACACTTTACAGAAAAATCATAAGGCATTTGGGTATGGGCTTTAGCACAGTAATTTAAATATATGTCTAGATGTATTATCTAATATATTAATACGTGAGGCAAAAACTTTAGGAACATTTTTACGAAAATTGCGCGGACGGAGGAGTATGAAATTTGGCACACTTATAGTTTACGTGTAAGAGAAGTGCAGAACGCTAATATATTTTAATAATAATGTTTATAAAGTACTTTAATTTAATAAATAAAACTTTACACATACTACCATGCATTGAACACATTAATACATATATAAGATACACGTAATTATTGATGAAGTTTTTATGTGTCTTTTGCAAGCGTTGGAAGTTTACCTCGTAGACATAGTTTCATCTGTCTACGGTTTACCTTAATTACCATGTCATTACATGTCATATTAGTCCGGTCAATTTAGACATAAAAAAGTGCTAAAATAACAATAATTCCCGGAAAGCCAAATTTTGGTGGAGACCTATAGTTTGCCATTACAAATCAAGTTTTAAATGTCCCCATCGATCCTATGTGTGCTTAAAAAGTTATTCGAGGTCAAAGGTCAAAATTTGAGGTTTTTTGGATTTTGCTTGAAAACGGTAAGTTTTATCAAAAAAACTTTAATCCAAAGTTGTAGATCTTAAAATTATCTACAAACATGGTATCAATGATTTTTTCCTAACAGTTACCATTCCTGAGATATCGCGATTCTAAGATTCCTGTTATACATGATATGCACATATAAGCCACGTATATACATACTTGCTGCGCCCCGCGGTTTCACCGGCGTAACTTTCGATCCCGTGGGAATATTGGGATGAAAAATAGATGTTGACCGATTCTCAGACCTACTCAATATGCTCACAAAATTTCATGAGAATCGGTCAAGCCGTTTCGGAGGAGTATGGCAACGAAAACTATGACACGAGAATTTTATATATGAGATTAGGCACTTAATACAAGTATAAATACTTATTTGTGTCTCTTTTATAGATATTATACTATCCTAAAAACATTTATTCAAATGGTAGCCAGTCCCTAACTGAATTTCCTCTATGCACGGCTTGAAAAACATCGGGCTATTCTATTGTCCGTAGTGTTACAAGGACCCACATCCGCTATGTGAAACATATGACTATTATATGACTATTATATGACTCTTAGAATCGCGATATCTCAGGAATGGTAACTGTTAGGAAAAAAATCATTGACACTATTTTTGTAGATACTTTGAAGATCTATAACTTTGGTTTAAAGTTTTTTTTGATAAAACTTACCATTTTCAAGCAAAATCCAAAAAACCTCAAATTTTGACCTTTGACCTCGAATAACTTTTTAAGCACACATAGGATCGATGGGGACTTTTAAAACTTGATTTGTAATGGCAAACTATAGGTCTCCACCAAAATTTGGCTTTCCGGGAATTTTTGTTATTTCAAATGTCTAAATTGACCGGACTATATGGTATTTAGATTTTAATTACAAAAAAGTTTCACTTAGATCGAATGTCGATCTTCGTTGGTTCACTAGTTAAAATAAAATGGTAATAATTAATTAAAGAAAATTGAACTTTAAAAATTATATTGTACTGCTAACGGTTAAGATGTGCAACTGTTAAGGTAAACTAAACGAAATTATTTTGCGGAACATTAATACTCGCTAAAAATCTCGCTAGTAATTTAATAGGTAAAAGACATATCAGAGGATTCATTACTCTCACCCACAGGCTACAATTCAATAAAACGCCAGCTACAATGTTTAAACAAAAGACCGTAGTACTAGAGTAACACCAATTACTGGCACTGCTCACTTTGTTAATTACAATTTGCTTTGCGGTTGTTTTCGCAACAAAGAAATACTACCTTGCTTAGTGTAATGAAAAAAGTTCTTAAAAACTTTGGACCTCGCCATTACGAAGATCGTGCGCCGTTCTAAAAGGAATTTCTTAAGTGTATTCGTGTAAGCCGAGCAATAAAAGTGCTTGTATTTAAGAATTAGTCGAAACAAATTGATATTTTATACAACTTTATTTATTAGTACGTGCACTACGTAACACTACCTGTATTACGCTCCATGCAAGCATGCAGCCAAATCGGCCGGCTCGACCGGGGCGGTACCGCTCGCATTTACGACACCGGCGTAAAGAGACAGCTGTGCTGGCGTGTTTCGTGCGGTTTGTAAGTAACCGGTAGCCCATGGTTGGTGGAGCAGGAAGGAGGGCAACGCATCTGTATGACATCTATATACGCAAATAGAGATTCTATTTGCGTCTCGTAGGTAGCCATGAAAATGGCTCCGACTGCTCGTTTGCCCCCTATATCAACACCAATCGTGGAGCATTTCCCGTAGCTTGTTTCCGGCAAAGGTTATAAATAATTACTAAGCTCAAAGAGTTATCTTTGACTAAA
>LUGF01000548.1:13795-27389 GCA_001625245.1 Calycopis cecrops
TCTAACCACTTTTAGCCCAATTACGAAAACAAAACATCTGACTGTTTTTCTCGCTTTAGTCAAGAGTGTAATTACACAATGTGACTTAACAAACAGTTTATTGTTCTCTCAAAGGTCGGCAACGCATCCGTTGGACCTCTGGTGTTGCAGACGTCTGTGGGCGTTGGTGATCCTCACATCAGGTGGTCCAACTGCTCGTTTGTCTCCAATTCTATTTAAAAACTAATCTCAATCTATAGCTACCTTTTGTTTACAGGTGTCCTGGCTGGTACGCCAACTTCCTCGCCATGTGCATGGACTGTGGGAGTAATAACATTCGCTTTTGACTTTATGTGATAAGTTTATTTTGTTTATTCTCTGACTGACGCGTCTACACTCGCGCCGCGAGCGGCCGCGGAGCCCGCAAGCCGCAAGTGCGGAGTGTCGCGGTCGCAGTTCATGGCGTCCCCCGCCCGTTGTATGCTTTTTATAATCTTCAAATAAAAATTATAATCTTCGAAGTATCTATGTTATATTTATAATCTAATATAAATTTTCAAATAATATTAATTCGTTTTTTTTAATTACCACCTCATCTCACGGTTACCCGCTCGTGAGTTTTTATTCCCACAAAATTTTGTCTCTCAATTTTTTCATCTCAACAATTGGGTGTAATATTTAAGACATTCGCAAAGCTCGAATATTATTTATTATTATTATTATTAAGTTCCAGGAGAATCATTTTTATTTCCTTTACTCAATCTCGATTCCGACTCGCACTCATCACAAAGTGCGATGGAATACCAACTCACTATAACCAGCTATAACTACCAACATTATTGGGAGATTCTAATGCAGCTATAGCATTACCTGCTCGTTTGCCCCCATATACCATTAAAAACAATTCTTTTATTCTTTTTTTATGGTTATAAGGGGGCAAACGAACAGTCGGAGCCTTTTTTATGGCTACCGACGCCCATAGACATAGAGGCTATACAGATGCGCTGCCTTCCTTTCTTTTCCCACCTCCATGGGCCACCGGCTACTCACACACCACACGAAACGCGCTAACACAGCTGTAACTTTACGCCGGTCTCGTGTAAGCGAGAAGTGCCTCCCCGGTCGTGCCGGCTCAATTCGGCTGCATGCAAGCATGCAGTGTGCCACTATCTCTTACTATTATTTATCCTATTAATTATTTAAACCCTATTTACATATTTAATTAAATAAACAATTTATAGTATTCAACGAGTAGGTAGCATATAATGAGGTTATCGTGTTACAGGAATAAAAAAAGAAAGTTCGTTTTTTAATAAATTGTAGCATTTCCATTGAATTAAAAGAGATGAGTGCGCGGCCCGTATAACCCAATACCTCTCATTATCAAGCCCACTTCTAAATCAGATACCCTTATTTTTTTATTTATATTGACTAATATTTTATCTTTTCGTTTGTTAAACTTATGGTTTTGAGGTGTTACAGGTGGTATAATAAATTGTTATTCCATAAAAAAACCTTTTTGTAACCAAATCTGGTTCTTATTATGGAATCCCGGAGAAATCCATGGCAAACAAATGTACTTTACACATATCATAAACTATATATACGCTATTGGTAGCGGGATGTATGAACTTGGTTCATATTTTACATTGTTTCATTTTATAATATGGGGCTGAAGATTACCAAAATGTGCTGGCAAGCAGATGCCCCTATCTACAAGGGGAGGACACCTTCGAATTATCTCCCCGTTGGGCCCTGCGCACTTTCACAGAATTCTCTAGCCACCGTGTCTGTCTGATATCTCATGCCATCAGTATTATGTGAGCAAGGCTTTTGGACAAGTCGTTTTCTTATAGCATAGGAGCCAGGAGGCAAACTGGCTGTCACCAACGATCACAATCCACAACACCAGTGGTCTAACAGATGAGATGCCGAGCTCTGAGAGAAGAATAAGCACATCTCTTGAATTATTAAATTCTTAAGCTTATCATAATTAAACAAGCACAGATTACATAATAAAGAGAAGTAGAGTAATAATCACGTTACCTTATTGCAATGTTGATAAGCAATATTGCAATAAGGTAAAAAAAACATCAATGTTTTATCAATAGTCGTAGATTTTTACTTGTTATATTATAGGTAAACAAAACACAATATAGCAGTTTCATTTCATAGCGACCAAGTCCGGTGAATATCATATTTCTGCATCGTGTTTTCCGAAATTCAAGCTGTGAAAATTGACCGCTATTTTTTACCAACTACAAAATCTAAAATAGCAACATGGCAACATTGAATATGTCAAGGTTGCCTAACAGAGTGTTAATTAATAGACTTTTGTTTTAACTGACTGCAAAAGAGGAGGTTCTCGATACCAATTCATGTTTTTTGAATGTATGTCACTCAATTGTGTCATCTTTTGCGGAGATTGTCCCATTTGTATCTAACCAAATCAAGATCTGATTGTGCGATACCTGCGAAATCAAGGGGAAACACTTGTCCTATATGTTAGCGGAAATGTGTGAAATCTAGGAATTGTACACATTTTATATGAATTGTATACATGTCCTAGGAATCGTACACATTTCTTAGGAATTGTACACATTTCTTAGGAAATGTGTACAATTTCAAAGCTATTTCGAACTCCTTCTAAGCGACACGACCGATTTTGATGAATTTTTTGTGTGTATTGAAGGGGATTTGAGAATAGTTTAGATTCACAAATCAACCCGCCAGATGGCGATGCAGTCAGTATATAGATTATACAATATTCTATTGTTGTATAAAACTTCTTGATTTCACATATTTCCGGTAACATATACACAATTAATCATGAAGTTTTTAATGTTATTTGATCACTTGCATGATACTCATCACCTCATGTTGCTCCCTTGTCCCCACTGATGGTGGTAGTTAGATGGTTTGGAGTTAATTCTTTTAGGTGCATTAGAGGGAGAGGAATAAACACCCCGACTGTGAAGTAGCATCGCACTAGATCTTACTGAATTCAATTTGAGTAACACCTAGATATCTCAGAAGCGTATTAAGTTGATAAACTAAATTAGCTCTACTCTACGTCGGGTGACACGAGTACGAAACTGCATATTGTTAACTGAAGCTCTCGGTTAAATTGTCAACTGCACTATAACTTCTCCTTTGAACTTCACATGATCGGCTACGAGATACATAATGTATAGTACATTATGTATCTAGTAGGCGATCATTATTATGATTACCCGAAATATTTTACTGCTGTACATATTTTTCCTCAAAGAGTAGGTAAAACCCGAAAAAAAATTAGGGTAGATATTCTTCATAAGTGAAACTTCGGGCAATTTGGGCGGGATTTGCTACCGGTACAGGTAATATTTAAAAGGGTATACTAATAAAATATATTTTATAAGTATACTGAAAAAAAAAATAAGAATTCAAAGCGAGAGATGTTAAATGAAATCACATATTTAGTGTATCATTTCCAACGAGAAATCAGATCAATCGAAGCATTTTTTCACGAATAGTTTAGCCACAGGAATTTTTTAAAGCTTTTTCTCACTTCGTACACGCTGTATCGTCAGCTAATCGCGAGCCGGCCGGCAATACTTGGACGGGGTCACTCACCCCGTGTGAGGTTGCCGCTCGCTGGTGGCCGCCAGTACAAAGCATGATTACATTTTTTCGCTATTTAACTTGTTTGAAAAAAGTATTTTTATATACTTGTCGTAAACTTTTTTAACAGTTTCGGATTAACTGTAGGTCTATGTGGTTTAATTTAACTCTTTTATCAATCTTGCACACTATCACCACACTTATTACGTTGCATTATTCAAATTTCCGACAAATATTCGGCTTAACTTTTTTGTGTTATTTTTTAATTCTAAATATCGACGCCGTATCTTTTATTTTGTGCTAGATTTTTCTACTAACTATTCAGGAATTCCGCGAACTACAAAGTTTAAGAATTCGTGAAAATTTAAGCACTTTTCGGTAGACAAGAAATTTATTAGAAAAAAAATTAAGATACTAAAAACATGAACTAGCTGATATACGTTCCATCATTTCTTTTTAGACACTCGAGATATATTTCTAAGGCTTAATCTGAATATCAAAGCGTTGAATACACAATGACTACCAACGCTCTTTCACACAGCACATTTCATTTACGAGCAAGTGATTCCGAATGAAAGAAAAAAAAATTGTAAGTCAGTCAACACTTAAACCACTAAATCGTTTCCACCCCATTTTGAACGTCGTTTTGTAGGCGCTTCATTACTTATACTGGCAGTTTGGTTTTCAGATATCTGCATTAGAGCCAGGCCTTGGAGAACTAAAGCTCCCGAGTTACCGAAGTATTAACGAGAGCTGCGCTATCTCCACTGAACAGCTATGCTTTCAATGCATAGTTTCAGTAGCACCGGTCATTGAGCAGTGCTATGAGATATCGAATGAATGAGTCAGTAAAGTGAGTTAATAAAATCACAAGAATTTACGAACGCTAAAAAAATTGGGACGTTTGGGTTATGGCAAGAATACAGGCCGAGCTCACTAATATCATAGATATATTATATAGGTATTGTTAAATAACAAAATATGGCCAACGCATGTTCTGCGGACTGATATTCGGCGGCGTCATGTCCAGATATCGACACCGAGATATACTACAAGGAAGGCATTTCGATAATAAAATATCGAATTGCACGCTTTGTGCGTTTATTTTTATTTCTACCTTCACCGCGGAAAACTCTTTTGCTGACATATTGGATGACGTATGCGTAGGGTGAATGTGATATATGAAAAATCCGGAGTCTATGTATTTATAAACTATAAATACACGATTACAAAATGTAATATGTTGACCCTATTTCTTTTAGAAAAAAATGCACGCTACATACATAAAATACATAAACAATACATATAAATATATTCTACAATACAGTTTAAATATCATATGTATGAAATAAAATTCATCCAAATATACTTGCCTAGAGCAATTTTCATGGAATATCCAATAGTACTTTTCACAGTATCCACTCTTACGTCCTATTCGTAATCTCTTTAGTATCCACGGCGTCAAACAGTCATAACACTAAAGGAACAAATTCGATAATTGAATTCCAAAATCCCATGTGACGATGTTTAACGGTGGAAAATTCTAGGACGGCAAAAATGGGTATTGTGTGTGTGTGTGTGTGTCAATTCACACACGATAGGATTGAAAATCAGTTACACCGCAGGAATTTGATGATACATTATTAGTTAGGAGATACTTCTCAATCAAACTCAGCGTCTAGCCCGCCTTTTTTTGAAGCAGGGGAATACATTTACTTAGGATATCTAGGAGCCGGGTGGCCTTTAGACCTATATCGGAATCGACACTTGAGAGTTCAATGCCGACTAAACCCCGTGTAACTTCAGCCGCTACAATTTTAGGGTCCCGAATCTACAAGCAACAGGATCCGTCCAGCGACAGGCTGACCTTGGTCAAAAGGTCAGACTTCTCCTCCATGGGGACTATCCGGTTACCTTCGAAAAGTCCCTACTACGACCTCGGAACCGTGCAATGGGCTCAGATTCCCATACTGACACCGGTCTCAGTACTGGAAACGTGCACGCCAACAATTTGTCCGAATCGGACCCGCCAGTTTTCCAAACTAGCGGTGCCCTGGACTTCCAACTGTGCTGCATTACAACTGTGCCAGTTGTAATGCAGACGTGGTACCGTCCTTCGCTTCCGCCAGCCTATGATACTGAAAACTCACTTCTCACCCATAACGAGATATCATAGCTGTAACCTTACGGCAATATCGTGTGAGCGTGAAGCAACTCCATTAACTTTTTTTTTCGGATGGACTTCTTACAGGCGGTAACATAACTAAACGCTACCATGGTCCATTCTAGTGTGTGTGTGTGAAGACGATTTTGTCTTCGGGCTTAAGGAGAGGATATGGAGACAGACCTCGTTCTTTTCCCGCAGTTGCGAAGAAGATGTACCGGATGTGTTTGTAGACGTAACCTATTTACCCTATTATTAGGACCAAGGGAGGGGACGGCCCATCAGACTGTCCCGGGTATGGGGCGGCTCGCGTGGTGCCGATAATTGGTCAGACCACCGCGCTGGCTCAGTGCAGCTACAAGGCAGCATAGTTCTTCCCCTCACTAAAGTATTATGGTAACAAGAGTACAGGACAGAGGACAGGGGCTACAGTCCTCCACACATATTCAGTCACCTCTGTAAAGACGAATCGTATCCGACATTATGAGTAAATTGTAAATGTGTAAAAATACAGATTAAAATTTCACGACGTAAAATAAAAAATCCAAAGAATACTTTAGTAACTACGAATAAGCCAAAAAAAATATGTTTAAATAAAGAAATACGTTTCGTAAATTAATGCGATGCCAGTTTGCCATTTTATACCTTAGAATCCTTAACGGAACCGGTTTCATAATAATTCCATTTCTGCAAAATAAATAAATAAACAAACTTAACAAAGAAGGCAATCAAAAGTTACGTAAACAACTTTCCGGCGCTTAGGTGAAGAGCGTCGGTGTTTTTTTCGAATTGTATTTTGAGGCTAAATCATGTGCGAAGAAAGTTAGCAGTTTGCGTTGAAATGTTTACCCTTCGCCCATATACATAGACGTTGATAAATCTCTACTCTATTGCGATATTGCTCCCATTTTTATCTAGCCTTAACGTTAGTTAGCTCAAACCAAATCCATTTAACGCACTCGGATATTTATTTTATTTTATTAACAAGCAACGAAAACAAGCAGTGTTTACATCTGTATTACAATCTTTTAAAATAAACTTCTGCTTCTGTATATTTTAAAGAGATAAAAAATAGGTCTATCTCTTCAAAAAAATAATTTACATGTCAAACGAACAAAAGTTTGAAATCCCGCCAATCAGCGCTCCGAAGTACATTTTTGTAAACAATTGACCTTGTGTTGAAAGGGTAATAAAATCATTATAGTCCCCTGTTGATCGAATAAGGAATGTGTTTATTCTATAATTACTGTTACAATACGCACTGAGCATCCACATATTCTACATCCAGATCTATAATTTTCATGTAGTTTAACTATCTCATCGTGTGGTCAGAAGTGCATATTAAGACTAAAAGATAATATGACAGGCACAGTAATTTGGCAACGCCTTAAATAAATGAGCATGTTCTGGGCACATCTGGGAAAAGGGAAGATGTGACAAAATCGTAACACTGTTTTAATTATCTCGTCATGTCACCATGGCAAGAATGTTTAGCAGGAGATTATAATGTTTCGGCTTCGATTTACGGATGGGATTTAGGAAATGTTGCCACAAAAGCACATTACACCATCGGGACTGCACCTGATTTGCACCCAGTTTTCACTTACTTGTTATATTATGGAAACACCATATTGACCCTCCCCCGATATATATGTGCCACTTGAAGAAAATCTCCCACCGACCACCTGCCTTGGCCTATTTGGAAGTCGCTTAATCGACTTCGAACACAAGTAGGCGTATGCCAACAAAATAGGAGTCGTTGGGGCCCAAAACTTTGCTCGGGGGAGCAATGCGACTGCGGGGACCCGACTCAATCTATAGAGCATCTACTCCAGTGCCCTCTGTGTCAAAGAGCTTATACATTCGAGGATCTGCTCGCTTCCAAAGTCCCTGCTACAGATGTGGCACAGTACTGGGCACATAAAATTTGATCAGCTGAACACTGACACGAGAAGAAGAGAAGAAGAAGAAACATATTGACTGTCTCAATAACAGTAGTGTTTACGTTATATGGGTAATTAAGACGGAATTATTAGATTCTGTAACATTCCTAAAATAAATATACTGTTGCAATGTACAGTTTCATTACCTATTACATATTTTAGCGTTAGTATCTGGAACAGCCACATCTATCTCTCATCTCCCAAGTTAATCGTAAATATATGTTCACAACTTAAAAATACCACAACACGGAAAATAAGTTTAGTGATATTATATCACTCGACTCGTACGATGATACCTCACGTCATAATATATCATTTCACATCGTATTGCTTTTGTAATATACTTCATATAATAACATGTTTGACACAATCATTGATTTGATCTAGTTTCTTTCCATTTTCATTAATTAGGGTTCCGTATCTCAAAGAGAAAAAACGGAACCCTTATAGGATCGCTTTGTTGTCCGTCTGTCTGTACGTCTGTCAAGACCTTTTACTTTAAAACGTGTGGAGGGATTAAGCTGAAATTTTTGTCAAATGCGGAGGTCAGTTACGTCTTGAGGCCTTGAAAAAATCACACTTCTAAGTTAACGCAATAAAAAGTTATAGCCATTTATGCACAAATTTTGTATGAAAACGCACTTTTTGGAAAATTTATAGGGTACTTCCCGTTGAGCTAGAATTCTAAAATTTGGCAAGAAGTAAGACCTTACAGTATACATATAGGAATAAATATAAATATTGGTAAATAAAATTTATATCACTGGAAAAATCATTACCAACTTATGCATGTAGTTCGTTTCATACTAAATGTATGCAAGCACCCGCATATATATGTTTGTCAACTTGTTGCAGGGAAGTGTAATTTTCTCAACGTTTATTACTTTTGCTCATACCTCCCGTTCCTACGGAACCCTCGGTGTGCGAATCCGACTCGCACTTGGCCGGTTTTTTTATCTTATTATTATTAGTTATTGTTAAACAATATGGCGACATTTATAACATATTATTAACTTAAAATTAAAGTTTTAAGTCATAGGAGAAAAAAGACTAGAAATTATGAAAAAAAAAGACGGCAACACATAGTCATTGAGTCAAATCTATTTCATAAGCATTTAAATAAAATTGAAATATCTAAAGAACGATGTAATGAAAGTTGGTATAATATTGATGATAATTTCGAAACCACGCAATGTTGATACGAACTTACTAAAATTATCGACGTGTGCTTGGTACTGACTGCTGGTATAAAGCCGGCGGTCAGTTGACCGTAGAGCGCGTAAATAAGCAATTTGCAAATCGGAGCAGCGCGGCGCGGGCTCACCTATTACCTATACGTCATTGAGATTTATCGCCTTATCTCCTCGTTTAATTACCAAATGAGGAGTTGCGTGCTTCTGTTATTAGAGAGCATTGTAAGCATTTACTTTTTTGAGTTTTGAGTTTTCTAGTATCTTGGTTTATTTGTATGTTTCCGACTTATCGTCGGAGAGCCTTAGGAGGCCTATTTTGATACATTTTCTCTTCTGAAAAATCCCTACCTACCGACATGAATCTCGCGTATAAAAATTGCGATGGCAGATGACCGCCTGTCGCAAAACAAATGTAACTGAATATAAAACCGGCCAAGTGCAAATCGGACTCGCACACCGAGGGTTCCGTACCAATAAAAGGTATAGATAGCTGTCTCTGTGGCATTTTTTACCAGAAAATAAAATAACTTAGTTTTTCGTAGCGTGTGTATGAACTACAAAGTTGTATTTGCGTTTTTTGAACATGAATTATTTTTTAAAAACTAATAATTATATCTCGCTTAAACCAATTTTCGCATCGTTGGCTTGTAGGTCGTGTATCCTTCAATTTTTTAATTTCGTATTTGTAAATATAATAATAGTTAATCTATATATGTTACTACTACTGACTACCAGGCTGGCGCAGTGGTACAGGGCTCGGCGAAGTGGAGTATGTTGCACCAGAGGTCGCGGGTTCGAATCCCGCCTTGGTCATGGATGTTATATATTTATTTATTATATGAATTCTTATAATAAAAATCTTAAATATATAAAATTTCTTAAATTCATAAAACATATCAAATATATTCCTTTGCCACCCGTAACACAAGTCCTTACGGTACTTAGCGCGGGGCTAGGCTAACGTGATGTGTAAAGTCCACAGATATTTATTTATTTATTTAATTTCGAGGCTATTTCGAACTGCTCCTAAGCGAATAGACCGATTTTGTCGACATTTTTTGTGTGTATTGAAGATTTGAAGATTACAATTCCTAGGAAATGTATACAATTTCTAGATTTCATACATTTCCGGTAACATATATTAAACTCAAAGGTGACTGAGTGACATAGTGATCTATCAACGCACAGCCCAAACTACTGGACGAATCGGGCTGAAATTTGGTATGCAGTGAGATTTTATAACATAGCCATCCAGGATATATACTTCCTTTACCTCCAATATTTTTTTTAAATTCAACTTCTAAGGGAATGAAATAGAGTTTTTAAATTTATATGTATTTCTTAGAAATTAAACGCGGGTGTAACCGCGCGGCACAGCTAGTAACCTTCATATAACGGTTGACTTTAAACTATATAATTTATGTGTGAAATTGTATTGTTGACAAGAGCTCATTGTAATCCCACAATGAACCCAATCATAATGCTCGTAGCAATGCTACAACCATGCTACGACAGTGCTACGACGCTCAAAGATGGATTTTAAAATATAATATGTCGTTAGATTTATATTGATAAAGCGGGTGACATCGAATACATTTAAATTATGGAGGGTAGAGTATGTGTATATGGAGTCTCATATGGTAGACAATAGGAAAAAGTGTCCACCTGTATGCTATAAAAACTATTGAAAATTCTTCCAGAATGGCGCTGGAGTAGATAGAGTGTATGGCATCAATGTAGTAATCTAGTTAAAATAAATATATTATTGGCGACTAAAGTAGTAATTATTGAAAATTTTAAGAACTTGTGTAGTACAAAATAATATAGTGAAAATAAATTTACCCTAACGCTTATGTAGCGCGACCTTAATTTAATGCATTTCGATGGACACCTTTTAATATACACAAATGATTCTCTTTTCCTACTCTGCCCCCCATAATTTAAATTTACGTTAAATAGTCGAATATATTTTTCAATTAATATTAGATTATTTTATCGTTGAGGACAAGTATTATATTCTGTCAATAGACTCTTTCACGCAAAAACTGTTTAACCGATTTTCATAAAATTTGGCATATACATAGAAAGTAACTTAGATTAACACATAGGATAGTTTTTATCCCGAAAAAATGTTTCTATAGGATGCCATGGGATGATTTTCTATTTTCCACGGGATCGCAATTTACGCGGGTGAAACCGCGGGGCGCAGCTAGTAATCGAATAAAATTGATTTGCCATGCAGAATGTATATATTTGCATTTTGTAAATTATATTGCACGTCCAAACAGTTTTATAGAATACATAGAAAACTACATGATGTTATACCTCTGCTTTTATACCCATATTCTGGTATCATAAAAGAATCACTTTCATAGTAACAAAATTTATTAGCTTAAAAAGCGTATTCATTAACTGGTTTAAATTCATTTTAAAATAAAATGTTAAGTAGTATTTTATTAAAAAGTTAATAATAACAAAATTTTATATAAATTACCTAAATACTTATAATACAATATAAGAAAATGATAAAGAGTTTTTCATATAAACACTAAAAACGGTATATTCTCTCGTTAAAAGTCCCTCAACATTGGCTCTTTGTAAATTATTCCGTACTTCCGTTATTTTTATGGTGGCTATTATGATGAGGATCTCGTAAACTCGTCAAAACACCTTCGGAACTCGTTAAAAGCCAGATTTGTAATGACAGCGGGGATCGTAACGATAAAGCCCTAAATAAGCGGCCATGTTTAAAATATTAAATCAAGACCACCATCATCATCAAAACGAATTTTCTTGAATTATATTATAGTTTGTAATGACTCGAATAAGCGATTCGCGTTTCTTGAAATGGCCTAGCATTAAAGGAAAAACGCGTATTCGGTCTTTTAATATGTCTAAAATTATACACACCAATGCGGCCTATGAATGTATGAATGGAAGTAAAAAAAAATTCTAACAAAGAATTATATAAACTTTTAAATTAAAGAAAAACCAAATAAACCTACTGTGGCTGTTAGACAATTACTTGTTATCCAAAGCTGTTAATATCAGGCCGTCAGATGATATTGCCAATTTTCAATGTCACGAAGTAACTTGATGTAATGGATATGTAACGGCCACCTGTACTCGCTAACGGATAAATTACCTAGCCCACTTAACGACATGCGACGCATATACTTGAAGTAAATTGTTTAAGCTCAAATAAGACCCTAAATAAACGCCTGAACCGCTAAACAGAAAGAGAAAAAACGTAGCAAAAACTGCTGGCAACTGCAATATTTTATGTCAGTAGCCATTGATGTAATTTAAAGTTGGAGATCCATCAAGTTAATTGCGTAATTGATTTTTAAAATCGCAAAGATATACACAGCTGTTCATGGTTTCTAATAGGTCACGGTCGTGAGCCACTTGCATCCAGCGGCATCTCGTGACCTTAAGCAAGTCCTCAATACACCGGAAGAAAACTGTTCAATGTTTCATCTTCTGGTTCCAAAATAAAATGGCCACTTCATCTAATTCGTTGAATGCAATCGAATAATTAGCCAAAACCCATTCTCCTGTCCACCCATTGTTAACAGAGAGAAAACGTGTGAAATGCACAAAGTCTCAGGCATCAAGACTATCTAGGCCGCACATTTAGTGTTAATTTCTGTATTTGTGTATATATTTACGGACTCTTTTTAATGAACACCCTTACATCATGAACTTGACATCAGTTGTAAACACCTATGTTCTTCATTATTGGGGGACACTTTGTCCTCCATCCTACAAAATGCATAATTTTACGCTGGTGTCATAGAAGCTAGGAAACTAAGTATAAAAATAGATTTCATTCTAAAGTAATAATAATAATGCTAGCCGATTTCGGCTACGGAGGCCATCTCTATAGAGACACATTTAAAGGGTAACTTTCATATACATTAACAACCCAAAACTTAAACATAATCACTTTACATCCTTGATCAACATCTTGGTTTTATATTACATCAATGTTTAAAACCTTTTAAATCGTAAACATTGGCGCGAACCTTGTTGCAAGAAGAAAAACCAACTTGTGGTTAGGGTAAGTAATGAAGTTTAAGATTTATGTTTTTACAAAGTGGCTCTCGGAATCTCGCTCGCATTTTCGAGAACGTTTTCACTTGCTGCTACGGTATATGATACTTATAATTCCTTCCCAATAATTTGAATTCCGCCTTATCAGGGACCATTAATCTTGGTTTACGATTTATAAATATAGCTTATTCAAATTTATTCAAAGTCTTCTCATTTCTGTAAAGCTTCCACAGAGGCGATGGTGTAGAAGGAGAAATTTGTTACATTTTAACATTCGCATGTCTTCGTCTCTCAACTGAAACGTATAGAATTTGGTAGAGAATTTGGCTTAAAGTTTTTATGAGGGTGACTTAGTCCAATCTCGCTCCACCGATTTCATAAAAGTAAATAGAATGTTTGTTTTAAATTGGTGATTTCTAGAACATTCATTCGGATTTTAGAAGTTAGTTAGAAGTAGTATTTTAATCGACAGAGTACTTTACAAAGTCCACAAGTAATTTCTTTTTTCGTAATACAAAAGTGTAATACGTTTCTTTTCTTTTATTTTTTTGAAATAAACACTGAATTGTAGGTAAATAATATCAGTTGCAGTAATTTATTTTCTTCCATGTGCCTTACCATTACGCGGCAGATACATTTTAACTTTGATTATATAC
>LUGF01000548.1:54822-67010 GCA_001625245.1 Calycopis cecrops
AATGTACTTAACGAGTTATAATCGTCATTTAATAATATAGTTTTAATAAATATTTAGAAGGTATAGTAAAATTTAAATTACCCCAGGAACTAATCATTATCAAAATGACTGAATAAACTATGTTCAGATAATGTGGGCATAGGCCTCTCCCATAGCACGCCACTGACCTCGATCTTCGACTAGCCTTTCCCACTTCTGCCCACAGCTTTGCGTATGTCGTCACTCTATCTAGTCACAGGGCGTCCTATGGGAGAGGCCTTTGTCCGACAGTGGACTGCAATAGGCTGATGATGATGATTGTGGGCATAATGGCATATGTGTGTTAAAGAAACAGGAACCTATAGTGGCTGGTTAGAAATTGGGTTAGAAAATGTGCATGTATCATGGAAAAGTATACAGGAAGAAAAATTCTATATTATAATGCAGTTAAATTGCTACAGTACTTAGTTCCGTGTTACAATACAAATATACCACATCCAATTAGCGGGCATGAACAGTGGAACTCTATTACTATTGTCACTGTTGCTTTAGAACGTATGTTCGAGTTTGCAGCCTCATTAGTAAATTGTTTTGCCACAAAGAGATCAAAGATAAAGAGTTTAAAGATCTATTATCTCACTCTTAATATCAAAAATGTATTTACAATTCTATTTGTAGATTTTATAACAGAAACATTTTTTTGTATTATTGCATAGCCGATATATAAGGCTGTCATGGCCAGGTCTGGCATTTTATTGACGTGAAGTGGTGGTATATTTTGAGGTGTAAAACAGCAACAAATGTGAATTGTCTTTCGCTGTGCGGTATGCACAAATTCGTGTCGTAGTCAACGACTCAAACTGCTCGTCTTCAATGATTTTTTTTTATATACAAGGTTATTTTTTGGCCAAATTTTCAGGTTTGGTTCCGAATCAATAATACATTCGGTTTATGAAATAAAAAAGTATAAAAAATAATTAGATAAAATTACTTTGTCCCACGTTATAAACATACTTCTTGGTCACCACATAGAGGGTAACCACTGCCGAGTAGCATGTCATAAATGTGGGTAAAATCACCTTCGAGGTAGGATTCGTATTAGTACATACGTAGGACATTCGTATTAGTGATCTGTATTTTTTTGGAACTAATGGAATATTCGTTTCGTACAACTATGTTACTGAAATATTAAAATGAAATATTGATTGATATTACATATGTATTTTCATTATATCATTGATATTATGCAATACAGAAAACTAAATAAGCATAACTTTCTATATGGTCAAACAAACAGACATACGAAGTAGTGTATGAGTACAACAATTGTCGCCTATATGGTTACTGCTAGCCTGTTTCTATAATGCGGATCTAATACGGGAGGAAAGAGGTTACCATGGGCGCCATATATGAACACACTGAACACTGTCTATAAGCGTGGTAAAAATATTTGTCTGTAATTTAAAATCGACGAGGTAGAAAATTGACTGAGGAAAAAAGAGGAGGACAAACATACAGGGGTTATGTAGGTGGAACGGCAGGGGACAAACATGAAATTCAGTTGACACTTGATACTTAATTATAAGTTAAAATACAATTTTCACGGCTCTGAAGCGCGCGTTGTAAATTTAACTTTGGAAATCTGTATATTAATATACGGATATGTTATAATGTGCCGGGGTAAAGTTTGCTAAATGAATTTTAAATGATGTTTTGTACTTTATTAATTAAACTTGAATAATTATACTAGAGTAATTGTTCTGTAGCATATTCAGAATAGAGACTAAAATTCAAAAATACCCAGTCCCATTAGAAGGTCTACTTAAACGCTTACCTATAAATTATATTTTAAAACTAGATTGACTAATAAATCTAGTGTTGAATTCTCTCTCTTTTATAATAAATATATTATATATACCTATTTGGTAATACTACATGTATTACCGAATAGGAGGAAAACCTCCGTGTAGATTCACGATTATTTATAATAGCAGGCGATTATCGTTTGTTGAATGGATGTCCTGTAGAGAATAAATGAGGTCTAATAATGTCTGATGGCGGTGATAGGATATTATAACGGCAATACAGTAATTTACACTGAACAAACTAATTAACACAGGTTAAGTAACTGGTAATGCTGCACGTAATTCTCGAGCTTGTCACGAAGGACATATCTTATAAACATAGCACAATAAGAATAGTAGATTATCATCACACAATTTAATGTGCGGTCGGCGGTTTGAAGGTGTGCGAGAACACCCGGCGTCGTGTCCGCACGCTCTTTAACGCTCACATATTGAGATTATTTCAATACCTTTCAATACACCACAAAACGGGTGTCGGGTTGCCGCGTCTTACTTACATAAAAAAGGATACTTATCAAAAACATAATAAAATAAAGGGTACAACCTGGGCAACCTAATGCTAGTGTAGGTATTTATATCGCCGACGGGACTTAGAAAACCTACTATTCTTATTGTACTATGTTATAACGCACTACTCCGCTCGTGTTTACCCTTCTAAATAGATGCATACTCCTTACTTAGTACCTCAACATCACTAATGTATTATTGTTAATTCAAATTCTAGGTACACTTCATGTTCCTCAGAAGCTATGCATATGTTAGGCCCAAAGACCGAAAACGCTCAGTGGGCGCAAAAAACGGCCACAACGCGCTCTGGCTGTTTTCAAATGCACAGAACGCGTTTTGGCTGCTATTTAACGCTCAAAACGCGTTCTGGTAATTGCCGAACGGTCAGAACGCATTTTGTCATTCGTCAAACGCTCAAACTCATGGCTCCACTGTACTTTGTGGACCATCTAATTTTGGCCTGAATTTTTTTATGACTTCCTGACTGCACTTGACACTCACACTCCGTTACGCACACACCACACTCCGTTCGAAATAAGCAAAATGGGATTTGCCACCCACTGGGCTCGCTCGCTTCGCTCGCTCGTTGTGTGTAAACATAGTCTAACATAACCTAACCCACCCGTTGCGTTGCGACCGTTAAATAGCAGCCAAAACGCGTTCTGCGCATTTGAAAACAGACAGAACGCGTTGTGGCCGTTTTTTCCGCCCACTGAGCGTTTTCGGTCTTTGGGCCTGACACATATAATACAACTAGAGGCGATTGAACTACTCTTTTTGTGACATTAGCTGAACTGATACTGTAAATACTTTAAAATAGAAAAGAGGTTTAAAATATCAGACAAATAAAAGCAGTGAAAGCAGACATTTGCCCAACAGAAAAGCCCAGCCCAAGGCGCTGCAACTGTTCCAGGTTGGTTAAGTAAGATAAAAGGTACGATAAATCAAAAGATTTATAAGTCAGTCATTCAATCAGTTACTATAGGACATGTTACCTTATGCATTTATATTACTTATATACGGATTATATTATATGATGTTCAAATCAAGTATTAAAATATGACTTATCAAACGTGAACCCTAATATACGTTTACATATTATAAATAATGGAATTCCATTCAATTTTAATGTATTGTAATCGGATTAAAGTACATAGGTATTTCGTTCAACCATATTATTGAGCCGTAATGCGATCATGGAATTTATCAAAGCTCTTTAAAATATGTTACATTGCACCCGTTGTCCTTTTTGTTAAACTCGGTACCAAAATCTCAAAAACGTTAATATGTAATATGGGCAGCAGGTTAATGACCTTTTTAATGAGATCGTATTGATCAGATCATTTTATTAAACTGCTGTAGTATAATAAATAATAAAGATTTATTATTGCCCACGACGGTATGAGTGAGATGAGAAGTTGTGTTTGTGCAATCCAATGTTTCGAAAACCATTGGTCTGATATTAATGCGGTCACAATATTTCAAAAAGTAAATCTTTTCTAGCAAATGTTAATGCTTAAAATAAAGTTTATGTGGCGACGTAAACTTTAATTCAACCGAGAGATCAGTCCCCGAGTTATATTCCCATTGAAAGGTAAATACGCCAACTTCGGCCACGTACGTAGATTAAATAAAATTTTCACCATCTATTTTTGAAGATGACAATTAAAGTTGCTAGTGTGACGTATCGTTGTATAAAGTTGTAAAGCAAGCAATTGTTTTGTCCGTATTCATTTATAGGGGTGTCGCTGGACAGATATAATGTAATGACTTAGGCAATACTTAACGTCATATTGAGAAAGTGCAAATAC
Source organism: Calycopis cecrops (assembly GCA_001625245.1). Taxonomy (NCBI): domain Eukaryota; kingdom Metazoa; phylum Arthropoda; class Insecta; order Lepidoptera; family Lycaenidae; genus Calycopis; species Calycopis cecrops. The sequence goes on from LUGF01000548.1 coordinate 58,985, forward strand.
AGATTAAATAGATACTTAGGATACCATCAGTAAAATATTATATTACTACGATTCTGACTAATTTAAATATTATATTGCCGTCACCACAAATAAATCTAAAAATTTTAATTTGTTCCAATTTTATAGAAACTTATAAAAGCAAATGTGACTTATATGTAACTCGATGCTGTTTAGATATCAGTTAACGTTTAATTATCTGATTAACACATTTTTTTGAGTCGTGCAGCTAAATGGTAGTGAACGAAGACGAAGAAGGTTATTTTTAATCCATAAGAATAGCGCAGCAAAAATAAGAAAAAAAATTATTATAATGAGCTAAATTAAGAAGGCCCCAACTTTTTGGATCGCTCAAACTATTCAGTGTTTTACAATTATTTAAATACTATACTTGTCAATGAAACATGAAAACATAACGATTAAGATTTGTTCGTAGCCTTTACTTTAAATAGCACTTTTTTCCAGACACCAAAAAAGCCTATCTGACATCAGACAAAAGAAAGGGTCATAGCATAAATGATGAATATTTCTTACTTTTAGTGTCACGTTTGCACTATAAGAAAGGTAGGTGAAAAAATATTCAACTTAATGTATGAACCCTAGCTCGGTAAATGTAAGGGTCTTACCCGCGTGCGTGTTATTGCTGGCGGGTGGACGTCAAAACGCCTAATTTACAAAATACTTTCTGATTTATTTAAAAGACAAAATCACCCAGATAATATAATTTGCGACAGCACACGTTAAACTTGCGTTGATTTATTGATACACTAATGTATTATTATTAAAATTGAGAAGAATAAGAGAAGAGTTTGAGACCCGCGACTATAGTTGTTAATAAATAAAATAAATAAATAAAATAAACCTTCTGAAACGTCGTGCTTCTGAAATAATTATATAAACCGCTATAAAATCTGTTAAGGTTGTTTTTGTTATAAGTAATATTAATGTGAACTTAAGACATCATTAATTAAATAACATTTACATTCTCACTTTTATAAGCCTGTGTAGGGGCACTCACCTGACGCTAAATGAGACTTTTCAATGATGGATGGATTCAATGATGATGACAAGTTGATCGACTAGTTGGTCGACTAGTTGGATGACTAGTTAGTAGAGTGCGCGCAAGATAACTTTGCGCGCGGCCGAAATTGGAACTAACTCGTGTCCGCTGTCTTGTCGTTTACGTCAGGTGTATTGTATATTGCATATTTGACAGGTAATTATTAAGGCTGCCATAACAATTAAACTTCCCTCATGTATATATAATATTAACTTTTTTTTAGTAGATAATTATTAATATCACGTAAATATTAATAATGTACACTTACATAGTCATTCAGTTATATGTACTTACTACTAGAGAAGACATCTCAACTAGATTTTGTGTCATACGTATTAGTCCTTGTCTAAATGTGACGTCTTTGAGTACAATTTTTATTTCATAAATTGCCTTCGTGTGTATTGAGATATTGTTCAAATAACTCAAGAAACATTAGTAAAAATCAAGGAGTGACCTTCCATCAGTATTTTAAACACATTTATGTTTACGCTTAATTAAATTATTTTTTCAATTTACTGTAACGTTTCAGGCGTTGTCAAATGTTTATACGAATGTCAAAGAGTAAGAACATATTTTGTCTGCGCAGAGTGGACAGATGACGAGTATAAATTTTATTGTTAAAGATTATTACGTATTATTATGTAATTATATATGTAACGGAACAATATTTGAACGCCGCTTACTATTAACGTAGCATATCTATTCTTTTGTAATATCATTGGTAATAGTACTATTAATAGGCTATTTGACACTATCAAAAATATACTACGAATTATAGTCATCATATTAAATTAGATAATAATAAACCGTATACAAGTCTATTGTATATAAAATAATGCATATTTATTGTAAAATTTGCGAAATAAAGAAACAATTATTTGACAACCTCAAAAACGTTTTGTGATCGGTTGAAACTCAGATGACGTTACCGGCAAGTAAACTCTAGCCGAATTGCCTAGTGTTTGACACTTTATTTACTTGCGTTTCACGTCAATCTAATCATATTGCGCCGCCATGACAGTTTGCACTGTTTTAGGCGCGAGTGTAATAACTAATAACTCAAATTTTAACATTATTTTTTGTTGTTAATACTGCTTATTTTCTGGAAATATTTATGTAACGTGCTTAACAAGTCATAAAGTATGAAATAAAAAAAAATCAAAAAATTGTCAAATACCCTATTGTATCAACTATAAGAACATAAGTTTAGTTGTATACGACCATCGCTGTGGTTGTGTTCCCAACTTCCTATCATTGGTGAAAGGTGAAATTCAGTACTTAAACTGGCAACATTAAGTACGCCACCAGTCGCGCGCAGAGTTATCTTGCGAGCACTCTAGTAGTAGTTTGCTAACATGTATTAAGATAAATGTTAGCAAATACGCTTAGACTCTAGCCGTAAGTTGTACAAATTAAAGTCGGCCAGCTCCTTACTTGCATAGTCATAGGATAAATTGTAAAAGCAAAGCGAGAATGTTAGTTACCATACTCTTACGAAAGGGCTAGACCCATTCCCATGAAATTTTGTGTGCACACCATGTGCATACATAGTAGGTCTGACAATCGGCCAACATCTGTTTTTCATCTCGATATTTTTACGGGATGGAAACTGAACGGTGAAACCGCAGAGCGCAGCTGGTAATAAATAAATAGACGACTGCGAATGCCACGATCTACTACGTATTACTAATTACGTGTTTTTTGTCTGTTCTATGCGTACTATTGAGCGGAGGCGTGCCTTGTAGGTGTCGGCTTAATCTTGAAGTGAATCAATGAAGAACTCTTAGTGATGATGGTCAAACATTGCCTTTATGACAAACCCAAAAGACCATATGTGACTAAGGCAGATTGTGTGACTAAGTCGCTGGAGTGCCCTGTTGCTGATAGATCCGGGGCAGTCTACAGCAGCGGCCGAAGGGTCTCGTATTGGTTCTTAGTCGGTAGGGGCCCCTGCCGGGTCCGACACACCCTTCCGGCTCACCCAGGGCCGGTCGGACGGTGCCGAAAAGCATTTTCCGTTGCCGTCCGTGCGTTAAAAAAAAAGATTGTGTAACTAAAATTTAGTATGTGTGACCTAAAACAACAAATCTGAAAGTCTTTGTGGCGTATCTATTGTCTGTGTGACGAATCTTATAAATTTACAATAAATCATTGCTGAAGTACTTTTGCCAATATTGCAATATAGAGAAAGAACTAGCGAGCGCCAGACTTTCGTCATTTCATAAAAGCTGAAAATTTCTTTGCGCATGTTCCCAACACAGGTAAGCCGTAATCCGGCCATGATGGAAAGGAGGGAGTTCACTATTGTCGAGTCCGACATATGCCGAGGGTCCACGCGGGCTCCTAGGTATCATAATTCCCCTCAAAAAAAAGGCATGACTATAAGCTCCTTACACAACTACACACTATAGGTCCACTTCACTTGAGGACACAATTCATAAGCGATTTTTAAATATTCCTGTTACTGTAAGAATGACACTGCAGTTTATCAGTTTAAAATATGACCTACGGTTTAATTTGGTTGTTATATTGTGTATAAAAATAAACATATAAATAAATAAACAATTATTTTAACAAGCGTGACAGGATCTGTATGACGCTAAATTATAAAATTTGGAAAATACCATGAGACACAAGTTTGTCGACAACCTAACCGGAGATAACTGTAACCTTTCAAAAATCAAAACATTTACGCACTGCCAAACTATTCAAATGTAATAATATCCTTTAACAGCCCAACTGTTGTTTTAACTGATATAAAAATAAAAAATAACGTCGCAACTTTACGCCGATTGGGCATAAGACGCCCGTTATAGTTCCGACAAGTTCTAGATAATAAAAGAACCTCATTATATTCGGAATATCATTTAAAGTTAGCTCGCGTCCGTTTTTCTACACTTTACGGGACCTTCTCGCTTACGGTCCTGAATAAACACATTTTTATTCTGATCTCATGCTAATAAAATGCAAATTGCCCTTTTCGGCTTGGGGTTCAGCAATTTTCTACAAATGTTTCCTATTCAATTTTATTACATACCCTTAATTGTTGGTCGTCGTGCCCACGAAAGCCATTGAGCCGGTGCCAATTTGATATGGTCCAATACATTAGAAAAAACTTGGACCGCGAAAGGTTTTGTATTGTGGATATTTTGAATAAGTACATGATATTATGCCGTTTGAATTAATCCGAAGGTAATTCTTTTTTGAATTCGTTTGAAGTTCTCGTATATTATTTTTAGTTATTACATATACATATATTTGTGTAACCTAATCTAGCCATAAGTTCTGTTACAAAGAAAAAAAAGCTTATTCGAAGTGGTGGCTGCAATGCAGTCCTTTAAACGTATTTTTTTATTTGTAAATAACATTTATTACTTTTAAAGTGTGTTAGTTTAATATAAAAATATAAAACAATAAAAAATATAATCATTTAAACGTTGAGGTTATCAATAGAAGCACGCACTCTTTTCATGAAGAAATTCTTCACTGCCAATCGCATGAATTGTTTTAGGGAATCCAAATTATCATGGCGTTTAGAGCAAGCTGTACTCTCTAAAACTGACCATAAATCATATTCCAGCAGATTAAGATCGGGACTAGACCATGGCCAGTCTTCAGCTCTGATGAAGTCGGAGACGTTCGCTTCCAACCAAGATTGCGTGGACCGAGCTTTAAGACCCGGCGCCGAATCCTGCTGGAAGGATCATATTTGGTTATTGCACATAGTGTTATTAAGGGGCTTAACTACCTTCTCAAGAATGGTATCTTGATACACTTGTGCCGATGTTTGGATACCTTTTTCACAAAAAAATGGCTCAGTCACTCCTACATAGCTAACACCCCACCAAACCATCACTAAAGTCGGATAATGCACTCTGTTGACTAATTGGGAAGCTTCCTTAGAGCTAGACTGTATTTATGATAATAAATACAGTCATTTTATCCGAGATAAAATCTCTTGCTTTCGTGCATGATTTATTCAAATTCTTTCTCTTACTGCTTTGACCACCTTTTTCGTAAGAATACTACTAGGACGGCCAGATCTTTCTTTGTCACAAACGGAGGAAGTCTCATTTTACCTATTAATAGCCCGGTACACAAACGTTTGACTAATACCAAGTGTATGGAGAGTTTTGAAAATTGCATTTGGCTCCATACCTACTTTATGTAATGCAATCGAAGCGATTCTGTTCTCTTTATTACCCCGCTCCATTTAAATATGACAAAATATTCTACAATGTATTGGCGCCAAAATAAGAAAACACAATGAACAATCGTATAACATGACAGATTCCAGACTCAAATGTATTTTTTTTTTATTTTAATTGTAACAGTATTTATGGCCAGACTAAGTAAATAGTGTCCTGAATGTTAGGAAACAAGAAGGAACAAAGAAAATAATAATTCAGATTATTTTTAAATCATAAAAATTGTAACGTTGAATTCAGAAGCGCAATTTTTGTTATTTTTTTTTTACTTTGGCAAAGCATAGAGCTAATGATCTGTATTCTATACCATATTCCTTTAACGATGTATTTTACTTAAACACTGCAGCATATATGATGCACAAAAATATTACTTAAAATTTATTTTCCTTTCTTAGTGTTCCATTCCGGTCAATGAGGATAATGTAATATAATGTTCATGGTTTCAGTGCCACTGAAAGCATGAAACTGTTATTTTGTTACATCAAAATTGTTATTTGTACCAGTAACTAGTTAAATATCGGTAATTATAAACAATGAGATAAATACACATCAAAGTAATTATTTTTATAAAGCAAAGGCCGACCAAATTCGATTGCAATTCAATATGATACCATCTCTTACTACATATATATTTAATACAATTTATTATATATATTTAAAACACTTTAGGTTAACTAAGTAATTGAAGTGGTTATTTAGCCGTTTCTCAACTAATGCGTTTAATGGTTTATGCTAAGGAGCTTTCATTAATATACCTCGAGGAAAACGGAACCTGAGGAAATGAAGGAGCAAACCTACAGTTTACGAGTATGTTATATTATAATTAAATGAATGTAGCATTAAATCTACAATATAACAAAAAATCTTTCTAGAATTAAATATAAATATCATTTGAGCATCGGTGTTTTAAATATATTGTGACGGCAGGGGATTTCCCACAAGCGATTGCTAGTCGAATCATTGATTTACCACCGACGCCCATAAATGTCGGCGGTAATGTACATTAGTGGTATTTTTATGACATACAGTTACGATTATATACGATACATTAAAATTATAATAAAATTGTATTATTATAAAAATAGATATAAATTATAACAGCATTGTTTTCTAAGGATAACGGCCAAAATATTCTAATGATGGATAAACAGTATTTGTCGAATTGAATGATTTGGAACATAGAATATTTTATCACTTATAACAACGTATTATAGGCATGACGAAAGCATGATAAACTATTATACCGTAACCTATATCAAACTGTGGAGTAATAGCTTAAATTTCCATAATTCTGAGAAAGCAGCATTTATTGTGGACCGTCAAAAAGCAAATCAGTATCTATTCGATGTGAAAACAGCTCATTGTTTTTTGTTTTTGTGTTCTTATTTATGTGTTTACATAAAATTTATTAATAAAGTTGAATAACTAGGAATTTATACATAGGCATTTTATTATTATTTCAGGTGAACTACACGATGTTATAAATATTTGCATAACAAACATGTGAGTGAGATTGATCAACGCAACGTGTCCGCATTCGCCACAACCAAACTGGACTCCGCAATGCGATGTTTGTGATTATGTTGTGTTTATATTAACGTAATTATGTTTATCATACAACTATATTAATGACTACTTGAGGACAAATGTTAGATGGACAAAATATATTATTAAATTGATGATATATCAAATAGGTCCGATAAATTGGGTAGTCTAGTTGACCCGACAGCCGTGGTCTTTTCATTATTGGAAAATAGGTTGTCATGGTAATGTGTAACGTTATGTGGCCGAATTGTCCTATTATATTGTATTTCAATGTCGGGATGCAGAGACTGCAGCATTATATATATTAATAAATTATTGCCTATATGTTACAGAGAACTAACAAAAAGAGTTTCGTCAAAATCCATCCAGTAGTTTTTTCGTGAAAGCTGCACAAGAAACAGACAGAATGGCATCTTCTACAGTTTTATTATATGTATAGATAAATATAGGTAGATCATTAAAACTTTGTTTTAGGCATGATAATAATAAAAATAACAATTTTTGTTGTAAAGTAGTTGACTATCCATATTAACATTATAAATGAGAAAGTGTATATGTTTGTTTGTTTCTTTGTCCTTCTTTGACATAAAATCGGGTTAACGGATCGCTGTGATATTTAGGATGGAGATAGTTGAAGGTGTGAAGAGTTAAGGGTTACAGCTAGTATACACCGTGAAATTATAATGGTTCTCGAGCCGAAGCATATGAATTTGGAATAACTTATAGCACCAATAAAAACGGGTAAATCAATTGTAATGTGAAATATAAAAAAGTTTCAATTTTAATATATCATTTATATTCCTTCGAGTTGGTAATAGTAGGTACCTACTACCTACTATTCTTCAAACGTGTATGAATGATCAGCTGTTACGTAACAAGTTCGTCTACCTGCCGGCAGGCGGCGCATGGCGATCGTAAATACTAGAAAGTTTCTGTTTTTCTTTCGTAGATACTTTATACTATTAAACATGATTATTCTTATCATAAGAGATAATCAGATAGATATACCAGAATTTTATGTATTTCAGGCATATTTAAAAGTCGGATCTATCTAAGAAATAATTAACTTACTTACGGATTATGAATTAACTTCTCTGTCCACTTGTTCTCCGTTCAATACACGTTTTAAGCTATTGTTTTTAAATTTTTCAATGTACATCTACTACTATCACTTTTTAATTTATCAAATGATTTCACTACTCTGACGCACTCGCAC
>LUGF01000548.1:103939-114255 GCA_001625245.1 Calycopis cecrops
AACACCAATTACAGAAAAAATTCGTTTTTCATTCGAAGTGCTCGAGCTTATAATAAATTGGTTGACCATTCTAAATTAGACCTTTTTAACACCAAACCAATTGTTTACAAACAAGTAATATCTAATAACTGGTTCGCGGGATCTCAAACTGTATGACTTTGACATTTGACAATGACAAGTAACAACTTTTTAATTCTCTTTGGTCATTTGTAAGCAATTAACGTTCTAGATTCTTATATGTGGAAACATTTTAATGGTGTTCAGTTTATTTATAAGTTTATAATTGTAGTCTTAAAATACACTGTTTGTTTTCCGAACAAAATAAAATAAATAAAATAAATAAAATAGCGAAAGCCTTTGATCGGGTTTGGCACAAAGATCTTCTTTCCAAGCTTCCGGTTTTTGGGATACCTGTGAAACTTTGCGACTGGATCGCCAGCTTTTTGACAGACCGGAGCATTAAGGTGGTAAGGGACGGTGCATGCTCGGACCTCATGTGTGTCAATGCTGGCGTTCCACAAGGCTGTATTCTGTCACCCACTCTGTTTCTCTTGCATATTAATGACATGTTTCAAACCTATAGCATTCATTGCTATGCAGATGATAGCGATGGTGACGCACTATACAATGGCCGAGTGAATATTTCACGGGAACAAGTCCACGAGTACCGGAACAAACTTGTGTCTGAAATCGAGTCGAGCTTATGCGAAGTCTCGGAATGGGGCCGACTAAATTTAGTCAAATTCAACAATAAAAAGATACAAGTTTGAGCGTTTTCCGCTAAAAGAACATCCTATGTCGTATCTCCTCGATTCCAGAATACTTCCCTCATAGCTACAGCTACCATTGGAATACTGGGCGTCGACATATCGAGTAACGTTCAGTTTCTCGGTCACTTGGAAGCGAAGGCTAAATTAGCGTCGCAAAAGCTAGGTGTGCTCGGCAGGGCGAAGCAGTATTTCACACCAGCCCATCGGCTGCAAAGTGCAACTTTACAAAGCGCAAGTCCGACCGCACATGAAGTACTGCTCTTTGAATCGAAGCCCCGCAATATTAGCTCATTCCATTTAACCGTATACAACGAAGAGCGACTCGAGTCGTCGATAATTAGTATCTCTCCGACCAGTTTGATACTCTTGCCATGCGTAGAGATGTCAGTTTGCTGTGCATCTTCTATCGTAATATTTAACATAGGAAGTGTTCCGAGTAATTGTTCGGATTAATACCCGCATCTGAATTCCATTATAGGACTTAGCGCCGAAATTCCAAATTCTACCGTCACCACCTAGATCCTCCTACGAAGTCTAAGTCCACTAGTGTGCGCTATAGGCGCAATTTCATCCTGGGCACCATTTCAATTAGGAATTCAGCTGCCTCTCTCGGTATTTCCAGACCGATAAGACCTAAGGATCTTCAAGAAACGAGCTATTTCTTTCCTCATAGGTCGGCAATGCATTTGTTAGACCTCTGGTGTTATCATCCGTCATCCGACATCCGTCTGTGGGCGTTGGTCACTTTACATCAGGTGACCCAACTGCTCGTTTGACTATAGGAGCTATAAAAAAAACTAAAACAAAATAATTGTAATTATATGAGAGCAATAAATAATTAATCTAAAGAAAATTGTTTTATTTAGTGATACTAATAGTACCTATTAGTGATTTTATAAAATTTGGGCTAAATGTCTCACTTTATTAAGGGGCCATTGCTATAAAATGTGTCATACAAATTCTGGAATTATATTCGGTACACGTTTATATATATTTTGTTCATGTTTTAAAATAATTGAAACTTTTCTTAGAGCTTCATTAACCAATGGGTATTTTCTGCAAAACAGGATGAAAGTTATTTTTGTTACCGTTAATTCCAAAACCAAGTTTACAAATACAAGAATACCAAAAATCAAAATATATTTATCTATAACTTCTGACCATTCACATTAACCTATTGCCTTCTTACCTATACTTAGAGCTATAATATTTGAATCCGTTATACAATAATTAAATTTGCTCAAAACCGTCCATAGGATAGTGGAAGATTTGGAACAATTTATAATAAGTGTCCGGGATAAAGAGTCAAGCAGCTCAGATGAATCAAATATGGATGTAGAATGTTTAGAATCAGAATTTGATTACAGTGAATAAAATACAATCATGTTTTTATTGAATGTATGACGTTGATTTTTACTGATTATTTATGTGATAAGAATATTATCTAAGTATTTATTTTCATACAAATTTGCTTGAATCTGTTGTGTCTTTTCACACCATTAATCAATACTCAATCACACAAATATTTGCACGTAGTTTATATCCTGGCTTAACACACAAAATACGTTCAAGCCGAAAATTTTAAGTTCTGGCACATGTACTGATTTGATGTATTCTGTGGTTCTCGGAGTATTAATAAATTATAATTTTATTAAAAGTATCAAAATCGTTTTTTCCGACTATTTTCTGTGCAGGGACCGGAACCGCTTACCCATAAAGGGGTTTTTGATAGGGTATTTCATAGACTTGTTTTCAAAAACCCTATCAAACCGTTAACTCGATCGCCGACTTAGTCTATCTTAAGGGTAACCTTATCAATAGAGTTATTCGTGTAAGCACTAACCCTATTAGAAAACCCTATTGCACAGCTTACCCATTTATAGGGTTTATACGACGCGCAAGCAACTTGAACCTCTACGCTCACGAAATTCAATCTCGCACTCTGAGTTCAATTACGCGTTTTTATAAAAATTGAAAGAAAACAGCATGCGCGGAACAGAGACAAACATAGGGTAACCTTATCATAGGGTAAGCGCTTAAATATTAACCGCTAATAATTGGGTAAGCGCATCAAAAGTAGTTAACCTTATTCAATAGGGTTTCCACATCGATAGACTTACACTATCGATAGGGTTACCCTATCATTTGGGTAAGACTTCAATAGGGTTACCCTAAAAATAGGCTTAATCAAAAGAAGGGGTTTTCCGGTCCCTGTTTCTGTGTTGCCTTCTTCATAAATTTTGAATTTGCCGCGCTTTGCTAGGTTCATGTTTCGCTGGCCAGACTCTACCTGTATTGGGAGTTACGTAAACGTCTCATTTGTCCTAATTTTGTCAACCAAAAAAAAATAATACCCCAAGTATTATTTTTTTTTTATTAAAAAAAAAACAATTCCCCCAAATTGTACATAACATGCAATATATCAATTATATCATGTTTAAAGCGTTTGATCTATTTGCAATTTAAAATAACATTTTTGGTCTAATATTTTTAATTGAAAATACATTAAATGTAATTTTTTTTAATACTTGCCGAAGGTATGTGACGCCACAATACTTGTAACTTCTTTAATCTACTTCTTTTTTTGCACACAACCACTTAACAGCTAGAGATTTTAGAAAAAATATGGAGGTGTCACATATACGCTTGTCAAGAAGAAAGAATAGAATCGTTAAAAACGAATTTGAACTGTGCTGCCCTTTTGGCATTAAATTACCACGCCAGCTGCCGGCCGGCGGCCTTTATAGCCTCTCTATTCTTCCTTTATGTGACCCATGAAAACTTGCAGAATATGGCAATACTATAGAGTCGATTGCCAATAAAAAAGACGAAGAAGAAGTAAGTAATAAATAGTTGTCTTTACTCCAGAGAGAATGTAATCACTACGTTTACGTTCTCTCTGCTTTACTCTTTGCCATCACTGTCATCAACTGTCATTGCTCTTTTTCATGGCTGACGTTCGAAGGAGCTAACCGAAGTCATGAAGGTTATTAAATAGTGTTTTATTTTTTGTAAATAATTAAATACATGTTAAAATAATGATTGTGTTAAATACTTGGCATCTTAAAATATATATTTTTATCAATAAATAAGCGATTGTGCTAGTGATTGTGTTAAAAAACATAGATAAATAATCACCAACCGTGGTTCACCTGTGAAACTCACGCTCTAAAATACGTATTTTTATGTTCAAACCTATTAGCTATACGATGAATACTTCTAATATCTTGTGCCAAGCATTAGTATGCGACGAAACGTGACTTTGCTGTTCCATAACCTATTTACTTCTTTTAGTTGAACGTCTCCTACCCGGCAACGGGATGCCAGAAGTTATTCGAAGTTGTAGATGAGCATAAGCTCCGTATTTTCTATGAAAAGCGCATGGGCGCTGAGGTTGAAGCTGACCAACTAGGCGATGAATGGAAGGGTTACATTCTTCGTGTTGCTGGTGGTAACGACAAGCAAGGTTTTCCCATGAAACAGGGTGTCCTGACTCACAGTGAGTATCACAGTTCATTTTTTACACGGAACTCATTTTTAACAGCGATTTGAAAAGTAAATGCATTTTTAATGTATCAATACAATCGTCATAGAATAGTTTTCAGAAGTCTTAACTTTACTAAATTTTTATTTCTATTTAAATTGCAGACAGTTTAATAATCAAGTACTATAATATACAAGAGCATACTATTGTTTTTTCTCTTTTACTTTACACCAAGTTGACTATTCTTAAGTGAATATTGTAAGGACCCTTACATTGGTATTCAGCTTACTTATTAAGTGCAATCTTTATTTTCCAGGTCGTGTACGTTTATTGATGTCCAAGGGGCACTCCTGTTACAGACCCCGTCGTGATGGTGAGAGGAAACGCAAGTCTGTCCGAGGATGCATTGTTGATGCTAACTTGTCAGTTCTTGCTCTAGTGATTGTACGCAAAGGTGCTCAGGTAATTATTGTATTTGTCATATTATAGTTTCTAGCCATTTAAGTTCTATAAGAAATGATTGCTTGATGTCTTACATGAGTTGTTTATTGTCTTTATTCTATTCAAGACAGATATTGTATTCGTTTCTATATTTAAGATGCATATAGGTCTGGTCTTTAATTTTCATTCCTTATGGGGTATGTAGATAGGGTTGCCAACTGTCCCACTTTACGCAGGACGTCCCTCTTCTGAGCCCCTAGTCAATGCATCCAGCCTAGGGTGTGTGCGGCATGCAAATTGTCCAGCTTTTCGAGTTCGACTTTTTCGTGATGGAGCAAATGATAGGTCATGCAAAAAATTTAGATAAAGATGTTCTTGACAAAGTGTTATTATTTTACTCATTACAATATTTGGTCCACAATGCCTAAAAAAAATGTATGTATATTGATGCACATATTGTATACCTCGTGACCTAAAAAAAATTGCAAAAATCACCCATCACTAGTTGGCTCCCACTGTTTGAACCTTTCTCCCACAAATTCGTAATTTCAAGTTGGCAAGCGTATATGAGCTAATCATGTTCCACATAAACTCAACAATTTTTGTTCAAAGGTGTATTTCCATTTAAATTATTATATCCCTGTTCTTACTGTTTCCCAGATCCTCAAATCTGTGTAATTATATGCGGCAGGGTATAATATATTGGTGTATGTTTATATCGCAATGTTTTGTAGTATTGTGAACATAACTAGCACACCAAACATTCAAATATGGTAATTAGGATGTAAGGAAGAAACTTTTGTTTTAAAAATAATTTAATCAAGTTCTCAATTTAAATTTAGGATTAAATGATTTTAAGCATTGGACAAAGCTTGATTTAAAGCATAGAATAAATATGAACAGAAAAGAAATGCCCGACTCCTTGGGCACTAATGTGACTGGCTACTCAACCCTATAAGGATATAGCTTTAACCAGTTTTTATTTATGCTTATACAAGGTTGATAAAATAAGCGAGAAGCGTTAAATTAAACTACATATACTAAAGGTGCCTACAGTTAATCCGAAACTATTAAGGGCGCTATCGGTAAAAAATGCCGAAATTGAGTTTTTTAAGGCAAATTACTCGTAAATGGAAATAATCGATTGAAGATCAACATTGGTTCCGCATAGCACAAATATTTTTTATTGACTTAAGCAATAAAAATATTTGTGAGCATAAAAAGACTTACATGGCGTAATTCAATAGTAACTTTGAAATTTAATTAAATAGAATCTAACATAATAATGTTTATTTTTTTTTGTGATTTTGATAATCGAATATCGTGTTAATAAATGAGTAAATTTCTGAAGTTTTTCCACATTTATTATCATGAGAAAAATTATGTTTTATTTTGGCAAAATTTAAGTTACAAAAATATTTTTTTTGCCGAGTTTAATGAAATCAATTTACTTTTCTATTCTATACGAAACCTATAGCAGTATATTTCCTAATAGTAGGTATTTTTTAGGTATCCACAATCCACTGCTTATATTCGTAATTTCATTTCGAAAATCAGTCTTTTCGAAAACATGAGTTCCAAATATACCTTTTTCTTCGTAAATAATAATAATTTTCAATTTATAATCTATACAAATCCTATAAAAATATTTGTGCTATGCGGAACCAAAGTTGATCTTTAATAGATTATTTCCATTTACGAGTAATTTGCCTTCAAAATACTCAATTTCGACACTTTTTACCGATAGCACCCTTAAAAAAACTTTATGACAAGTATATGAAAATCCTTTTTTCAAACAAGTTAAATAGCGAAAAAATGCTATCATGCCTTGTACCGGTACCCAGGCGGGGATCTGCTATGATACAGCGTGTACGAATGAGAAAAATCTTAAAAAATTCCTGTGGCAAATTTATTGCTACGATTGATCTGTTATGTAACCTGGAAATGATATACTAAACATGTGGTTTCATTTAATGCCTTTTGCTTTTATCAACCTTGTATGTATTTATATTGTTTTTACAGTACTGTTGCCATTTTTTTTTAATCAATATCTAAAAATTATAGGAAATCCCTGGACTCACCGACGGAAATGTGCCACGTCGTCTAGGACCTAAACGTGCCTCCAAGATCCGTAAATTGTTCAACCTTACCAAACAAGATGACGTCCGCCGTTATGTAGTAAAACGTGTGCTCCCAGCTAAGGAGGGCAAGGAAAATGCAAAACCCAGACAGAAGGTAATTTCTTACTATGTAAATGTATCCCTGAGTTATTTCTTAGAATTGTTTGGTTTTTCTAACAGTTCAATAAAGCTCAACAGGGTATATAAATTAGCTCCGAGCAGAAGACTCAGATAATTTGTATCTGTCTACTTTTACAGTGAGCAAAACATTTTATTTCTAATAACCTGGCATAAACTTGATATAACTTATAAAATATTTTCTTGAAATCTCATTACTCTAGTGATTTCAAGTAAAAGACCAAACACTTCACAGCTACTTCAGCAGAATTTTGTTAATTCTATCAAATTTTTAAGTAGGTGGTGATCTAATGAATATTCAAAATGTCAATGGAATAAAAGGTGGGAAATCATACATTGAGATTTCCCATCACAGACTGAAAAAAAAATATGTTGACCACAACCACATTGTCAAGAGTATCACTAACAGGAACTGGAAAACCCTATTTTTTGATTAAGCCTTAAGATTTCAATAGGGTTTCCCTAAAAGTAGGGAAACCCTATTGAAATCTTACCCAAATGAAATAGTAACCTCATTGATAGTGTTAGCCTAACAATGTGGTAACCGTTTTAAATAAGGTTGGTTTTGGTAAGAGGTAGCGCCATACTGCATGCTTGCATGCAGTCGAATTGGGCCAGCAAGACCGGGGAGGTGCCTCTCGCTGTGATAGCGAGAAGTGACAGCTGTCCTACAAGTCGATGATCTGCTTACCATATTGATAGGGTATTTGGAGACAAGTCTATGAAATACCCAATCAAATACACCTTTAAGTGTAAGCGGTTCCAGTCCCTGATCACTAATGAGATGTTGAAGACTTGACAAAAAATATTACATTTAATGTTATTTGTTATAGGCACCTAAAATCCAAAGATTAGTGACACCTGTTGTTTTGCAACGCAGACGTCACCGATTGGCACTTAAGAAGAAGCGCTTGGCTAAACGCAAGTCATCCGAGGCTGAATATGCCAAGCTGCTTGCACAGAGAAAGAAGGAATCCAAGGTAAATTCTTGAAATCTATTTTAAGGCTACAAATTGTAAAAAAAACTCATACATTTTTACTGGTTTTATAAATATCAACTGTATGTATGTAATGTTGTTGTAATTAAATATTTGCATATGATGATTATGAACGTTTGTCCAACAATTGCTGAAAAACTTAAACAGTAGTCGGGAGATTTTAAATTTCTTCCTTTTTTTTATCATGCATAGTCCTTGATCGAGGCCAGTGGCGTGCTATGGGAGAGGCCTATGTCCGACAATAGACTGCAATAGGCTGATGATAATGATGATGATTATAGTCCTTAATATATAATTGGCTGATAGATAATTATTTTGTCATGATAACGTCTTATAAATCGATGATCGCCACTGCACGCACGAAAAGCTTAAATCATTGTCACATTTCACTGAGGATATTAGATAGAATGCTTTCACAAATGATGTAGATCGGCCTAAGCATTATCATAAAAATTATAGCCTGTAAAGAGACTAAATGTTTTTTTTAATAAGTTGTTTGTGGCTGCATAAATTCTTTCTGTACAGCTTGTATCATATTACTATAAGTATATTTATAGAAATAATACTAAGCTGTGAGAGAAAGGTGCTGTGTCTTACCCCTCGGGTTGTCATTGATACAAACTGAGGTATTAAATCAGCAACAATGAAAACTTGATTGATGGCCTTTCATTTTGAGTAATGAGAAGTATATGGGAACACAAAATAATATTACAAATTCTTGCAGGCAAAACGCGCTGAAGAGATCAAACGCAGGCGTTCAGCTTCAATGAGGGATTCCAAGAGTTCAGACAAGAGCGCACCTCAGAAGTGAAACTCTAACCAATAAAAACATTTAAAAATCTATATTTTCTTATTATTACTTTTAAACCACACCAGCAGCTAATAAGTTAATGCGTGTGTCAAGTAGCTTGTAGATGCTAAGTTTGTGCAGCCTATTTTTGAAGCAGTTCAGGGCACCATGCCATAATGACATTTTCGGGAAGTCTTGTTTGTCTGTCACAACTCTATTAGGTAGAAAATGCTTTCTAGATAATTTTTTACGTGGATTATGGCATATTTTCAAAGGTTGTCTGAAGTGATTATTGGCATTAAGGGTGTACAGTCCCTTGAGACGAGGTGCATTTTACAGCTCATTCAGAACTTTGTAAGTCTCAATGAGACAACCGTTTTGTCAACACTTCTAGTCCCAGAGTTTTAGCCATAGATCATAGGGTTTGTTACGTATTGTTTGAATCATCTATATTGCTCTTCTCTGCACATTTTCAAGAAGGTTGATATCTTTTTTAAAATATGAGTCCCTTATTACATATGCATACTCTTAAGTTTTTTGTTTTTTTTTATAGCATAGGAGGCAAACGAGCATTTAGGTCACCTGATGTAAAGTGAACACCAACGCCCACAGAAATCCGCAACACCAGAGGTCTAACAGATGCGTTGCCGACCTTTGAGGAAAGAATAAGCTCTTTTCTTAAAGATCCCTAGGTCGTATCGGTCCGGAAATACCGAGGGGGGCAGCTGATTCCATATTGAAATGGTGCGTGGGATAAAATTACGCTTATAGCACACAGTAGTAGACTTCGGGGGATCTAGGTGGTAACGGTGGAATTTGGAATTTCGGCGCGAAGTCCTATAATAGAATTCAGCTGCAGGTATTAATCCGAACAATTCCTCGGAACACTCCCCGTGATAAATACGATAGAAGATGCGCAGCGAGCTGACATCTCTAAGTAAGGCAAGAGTATCAAGCTGGCGGGTGAGATACTGGTTATCGACGATTCGAGTCGCTCTTCGTTGTATACGGTCAAATGGATCGAGCTGATATTGCGGGGCTCCAGCCCAAAGGTGAGAGCAGTACTCCATGTGCGGTCGGATTTGCGCTTTGTAAAGTTGCAGCCGATGGGCTGGTGTGAAGTACTGCTTCGCCCTGCCGAGCACACCTAGCTTTTGCGACGCTAATTTAGCCTTCGCTTCCAAATGACCGCGAAACTGAACGTTATTCGATATGTCGACGCCCAGTATTCCAATGCTTGCTGTAGCTATGAGGGGAGTGCTCTGGAATCGAGGAGACACTACAAAGTGTGTTCTTTTAGCGGAAAACGCGCAAACTTGTGTCTTTTTAGGGTTGAATTGGACTAAATTTAGTCGGTCCCATTCCGAGACTTCGCATAGGCTCGACTCGATTTCAGACACAAGTTTGTTCCGGTACTCGTTGACTTGTTCCCGTGAAACATTGACGCGGCCAGTGACAGCGTCACCAGTGCTATCATCTGCATAGGAATGAATGCTATCGGTTTGAAGCATGTCATTTATATGCAAGAGAAACAGAGTGGGTGACAGAACATAGCCTTGTGGAACGCCAGCATTG
>LUGF01000556.1:2134-18721 GCA_001625245.1 Calycopis cecrops
CCCCCCCTGGAATCTACCGAACCTGGGTACGAGACCCTCCCCGGCTCAGAACCTGGGTAGGTACGTCTATGGACTTAACCAAAAAGTGAATGATTTGAACTATGTGAACTCAAGTGGATCGTGTCGGTGTATTTGTGCGAGTGTAATTAGTGCATTGCAGTTACATTGTGTATGAATGAAAAAACAACATTCACTCACATAGTATTGTAGTGAAGTGGTGGTTATGCTGCCGCGTGTAAGCCAGTATTTCTGTATAACAAGTATTAAATCTTTTAGTCTCTATTATAATAATATCTAAACTGTTAAGAAATTCGCCACATAGCATGATACTGTTTTTATTCAGGCCCAGCCGCTGCAGCTGTCTACCGCTGCCGACAATAATTATCTGTAGCAGAGGTTCCTAAACTTTTACAGTCCGAGATGTAATTATAAATTTAGTAGCAGGCGAGTATAGTTATACCCACTGAATTTCATTTCTTTATTGACGTGAAGTTGAACTTAAATTTTAATTTCGATTTATTTGGTGTTTTACAAATTGTTCTTGCGCGATTGATATTTTTTTGTTTTTAGAGCGAGCCTTGCTACTAGGCTCGCCAACTGTCCCGAACCTTATCAATACGTCCCATTCAGAGTGTGTACGGAACGCTTTAGCCTTTTTTTTAGCGGACGTTTATGTCCCGTTTTTCTGAATTAGCCTACAAACTCAGCGTGTACGTACATAGACTGTCCACGACCAGCAACGATAGACGCAGCCGGCCGAATGAGAGGCCACAGAAATGTTAAGAAAAATACTAATATAATAAAAAGGTAATTTATAATTTTCTTAAGTGATTACTCGTTAATCAGATTTACAAAGACAGTTTTTTATTGTTTTCTAAACAAAACTATTTGGATCCCACTTTTTTGCATTCTAAATTAATATTTCCCGCAAATTCGTACTTAGAAATTGGCAAGCCTGCTTGCTACTCTCCGACATAGTACAGTCAATCTGTAATTAAATCAGGAACAAATTACACGAGCAAATTTGACTTGATATATCGTTAGAGGGGCATGTAAATAGCAGAATGGTAGATTGGCGAAGTCTCATCTGTTGCTGATTTTGAGAAAATCCAAAAAAAATTTGAATTGCGTTTTTCGAAAAGTTTATTTGAATTAGATAGAAGAATAGATAGAATATAGATTCGAAGAAAAACGCAATTCAAAATTTTTTTGCTATTTACATGCCCCTCTAACGATATATCAAGTCAAATTTGCTCGTGTAATTTGTTCCTGATTTAATTACAGATTGACTGTACTAACACCAGCATCTTGCTTCTGTCATTTTTAAGTTTTTGACGCTAAATGAACAATTTTCTTTATATTAGTCACTTTTTTCAGATTACCTAGGCATAAAAACTGGCTAGAAATCATAACACAACCACACTGCCATAAAATGATGATATTGGGAAGAATTATCATTGGCGTAAAAAAACAAAAAAGCAAAGATCCAAGATACCGGGATGTTCATGGTTGGTGTCGCTACTCGCATCATGTCTTACTTTACACACTTTGGAAACCCCTGCCTTATATAATTTATGACAGCCACATGAGTAGTATTCTAATTCAAAACATTCTGCTCACTTCTATCGAATGTAAACGCAACATTATGACTTGCAGCCATTTGATTTGGATTCTAGGTGTCTTGCAGACGCGTTGCCGGCCTCCAAGGAAATGTTATGTTCTTTTATTGAAGAACCGTTGGATCGAATTGTAAATAGCGAGGTAGCTGGCTCCACAGTACTGTTGTCTATGTTCGCGACATAGACCTTATTCAATGGACGTATGTTGGACATACGTCATTCCATCGACGGTCCTATCACCAGGTATTACTTTGAGCCTTTAAGCAAGTTAAGCATAAAAGTATGCATGTAGCCTAGTAGCATTTGGACGATACTGGCGTAGATATCTCGGCTGTCGCATTTCGTGCGGTTTGTAAGTAGCCGGTGACCCGTGGAGGTTTTTTTTTTATAGTACAGGGGGCAAAGGAGCAGTCGGGTCAACGAGATGATGGTGTTTTCCGACGCCCACAGACATGGGTGAGGAGGAAGGATGGCAGTGCATCCACGTAACCTCTATACGGATGTCTATAGGCGTCAGTAGTCATGAAAATAGCTCCGACTGCTCGTTTCATTTGAATTCCCTATTTGGTAGCACCAGCGGCATTTATCGCCGTGGGCGTTTCAGAGGGCCGGTGACGCAGAGCATGCGTCAGTGTTGATACAGATTGTTACAGTGGGCCGTTTGTCTAGTAAATGTTTAACAAATCACCTGCCCACTGTTATTGCGTGTGTACGAGATTGATACAGCCATCAAACTCGACAATAAGATGGCGGCTTCTCTAGAATACGCCACGTTCGAGAGAGTATTCAATGTCGTTCGAGACTCATTTGGTGAACATTGCTTTTTAATAGTGAAAACCTCTTAAGCGTTAGTGAAAATATGAGTTTGCGTCAGCAAATAGCTAATCATAGCACAGAAATTAGATCCACCTATGTAGGTAGTAGCATAGCATTCTAAGATTAAAGTCTTTACTTCTATTTAGTGTACGATACCCTGTTACCAAAGTTAAGTCAATCATAGCACAGAAATTAGATACACCTATGTAGGTAGTAGCATAGCATTCTAAGATTAAAGTCTTTACTTCTATTTAGTGTACGATACCCTATTACTAGGGGTACGTAAATTTCGTTTTTACGAAATAAATGCAATAAAAGCTAAATCTGCATTTTATTTGCGATAAAAGCGAAATTTGAAAGTTAAATACTTTCGCACCTTTTTACGTTACGTGCTTTCAAATGCTGATCAGACGCGCTAACAATTATTACGTATATTGGTCGGTCAAGAAACTCCTGTGGATGTAATGAGAGTTTTAGCTGCATCAAAATCTTGCTACCCTGGATTTGCAAAAGCAGCTGTTCAATGTCTCAATTGCCCTGTCAATAGTGTTGATGCCAAGAGGTAATTTAGTATCTACAACATTGTCGTAACTGATCGCAGGCAAACAATGAAAGATGAAAATGTAGAAATTACAACAATGGTAGCCTTTAATTGAATTTTTAACACTCTATTTTTTTTTGCGCAATAAATGCGAAATTTTCTATTTTGAGTTTTTTTTTATGCGAAATCACGATTTTTTATTTGCGAAATTTACGTACCCCTACCTATTACCAAAGTGAAGTCAATCATAGCACATAATTAGATCCACCTATGTAGGTAGTAGCATAGCATTCTAAGATTAAAGTCTTTACTTCTATTTAGTGTAGGATACCCTATTACCAAAGTGAAGTCAATCATAGCACAGAAATTAGATCCACCTATGTAGGTAGTAGCATAGCATTCTAAGATTAAAATCTTTACTTCTATTTAGTGTACGATGCCCTATTACCAAAGTGAAGTCATGTGTAAGCGGCATGTTGCAATGACATGGGGAATGTAAATTGTGTAAATGCAACAGTATTAGATTAGATCGGCCTCGTACAGCACCGGATTAAGCTCTGGCAGGGCCCAGGCCTTGGAGACATCTAAATTGAGAATGGGAGCTCTTTTATGGGCTCAAAGATGACCTTAAGGCCGTTAGATTATGATTAAATGATATAAAAATAATTTTATTTCTTGACGAGCTATTAAAACTATCTAAATATAACCACCTTAGTTGTAAAGTAAGTATATTATATTCGTTGCAATTAAACATCCGTTTAATTATCTCTACAAATTCGTAATAAATAAGAAAATACATCAACGCTTTGAAATTTAAGGGTACTGTGCATCTAGTTGATAAAAAAATTCACACGTATAATTGAAATTGGGTGCAAAATGATAAATACTCTATTATCAATAAATCCTACTAATATTATAAAGGCGAAAGCTTGTGAGTGTGTTTGTTACTCTTTCACACAAAAACTACTGAACGGGTTTTCGTGAAACTTTACAGTAATATAGCTTTCATATCAGAATAACATAATAAGTTAAAATATATAGGGATTTTTTATAATTTGGTAATAATATAACGATAACTGTCAAGTAAGTCGGAAAAAAATCAGCCCCCTGAGAGCAATATTGGTGTGCGCTGCCCTAATTGTTGGAGTTACACAAAGATAATTACTGTAGGATTATTTATCTTAAATAGTTCTACATAAAAGTCCGCGACAGCATATATCTATCTTTTATGTGTAAGTCACTATGACCAAAATAGTGAACCAAACATTCAATTAAATTAGATATTTTTTAACGATGCACATTTTGAATATTTATCGAACTCTTATGAAAATTGATACATCTGTCACTTTACGTATTGAATGTAGATAAACTTTGTCTTTTACACTAAGAAATTTGGACGAATAGATTAAAATTTATTATCACGATAAGATTGACTTAAACGGAATATCTAAAGCGCCTAAAATACGCGGCGACAAATTCGATTCTCAAAGCGATTTATTGTTTCATACAATACGTATATTGTTAATATAATATATATTTCAGTATAATATTAGAATAATATTTATTTCAGTATAATATTAGATTATGTATAATAATAACAACACCATTTTTGAAGTCCGAAATCCACGCGGGCGAAGCCGCGGGCGGAAGCTAGTTATTCATAAATTACAAAGTACAAAATACTTCGCAAACATTGATATGGGAAGGAAAATATATAAAACAGTAACAGATAGCGGTTTTCCGTTTTTTGAACTCTTCTCACAATTTTACACATAACTCCGAAGTTAGCAAAAGTTAGCAGCTAATTTTTATAAATGTCTTTTATGGATAACTATGCTACAAATCACCATACACCAATACAAGACGAGGAGACGTGGTGAGGGTGGGAGACGACAGTCAAAAGTCTCGATGAACTTGAAAAAGACCTTTTTTGGCCTCATTTTATTTAGATTTTTTTTTCTTGTAAATTTTAAATAAAGCTTATAAATATTATAAGTGCATTAAAATCTACAAAAGATAAGCTTTTCAGAAATGTTTAATACTTTATATCAATTCCTATCAAATTTTACATTGAAATCACTTTGAAAGTGATGAAGTGAACAGGCATTAAATGGGTATTTGTAGGAACAATAAATTTGTCGCATGACTATAAATTTATTTTAGCTAGTATATATACAATTCATTCACGATAGTTTAGTTTGAACCTTAAAGTATAAATTATAAAAAAAAATATGGCAATAGCGTTGTTCTACTATTTTCCATAGTGCACTGTGCAGCGCGGCGCGCGACGGCGCGGCGTGAGAAAGGTCACTTTACTGTGTCGTACTCGATACGGATAACGAAAAATACGAGTTCGATGAAATCATATCGTTATTACTCATTTTATTATGAATTTGTGAGTGGCAACTTGAGTTCATAATACATAGCTGTGCTCCGCGGTTTCACCCGCGTAAATTTCGATCCCATGGAAAATAGACATTACATCCCATAAGAACATTTCTGGAATGTGTCTGCCAAATTTCATGAACATCGGTTCAGCAGTTTTTGCGTGAAGGAGTAACAAGCAAACAAACAAGCATACAAATTTTCGCATTTTTAATATTAGTAGGAATGAATTAACTACTAGCCTCCGCGGTTTCACGCGTAAAATCTGCCCCAGTAGAAATATTAATTTGTTTAGGATATAAAAAGGTATTTTATGTTATTCCTTAAAATAATCTATGTCTGTGTCATCTAAATTCCTTCAGTAGGTTAATTTCATCCAAAAATTTGATATACGTAATAAACGTACGTATATAATATTTGATCTACATAATAGTACGATTTTATCGACCAATTAAACTTATTTTATTTACACACATAAAAGCAAATATATTTGAGACGTTTCTGTCTTCTGATGTGAGGCTGGGTACTGCTACGAAATATATAATGTTTGTCTATTTTGTCAAACAAATTAAATGATAGGTACCAAGAGGTGGCTCTTTTTCTTGCAAATCGTCATCATCACACCATTTATACATTAATTAATTATTAAATTATTATGTGGACCAAAGTATATTATCTATTATGTAAGTGTAAATGTGTTATTATAAAATCTAACGTAAACATTGAATGTAAGACATGCGTGGCATTATTATTCTAGTTATTGCATCGACGTTGCGTAACTTTTTTAATGTCACATAGTCCATGGTAATAGTCACGCTCGCGAGCGTAGTCACGACTCACACTCGGCACTTAAACAAATTGAATGCCATAACATCTATCTATAACAATCAGATTACCTGGAATAAAGGTGAGAGTTAAGCAATAGTGTCGGTTTCTTTTTTTTATAGCACAAGAGGGTAAACGAACAATCGGAGCCATTTTCATGACTACCGACGCTCATAGACATCCGCATAGAGGCTATACCGATGCGTTACCCTACCTCCTTCTCTGTCCATAGGCCAGGGGCTACTTACACACCGCACGAAACGCGACAGCCCAGCTTTCACTCCGCGGTCGTGCCGGCACAATTCGGCTACACGCATGCATGTAGTGTGGCACTATCTCTTACTAAACGGTTACGGTTGGTTCCTTTATAGGAGTTTATCAGGTCGACTACATATTCTCTAACTATACAACTTATCACAGATATGGTTACTCTTGTAACGCTCTTACCACTGTTGGTGTCTAAAGTTTTTGTTATATTGGTTACTCATTCAAACAAGACTTTTGAGCTGGTATTGTTGCAACAGCTATAGAAATCTGTCTCTTTCTGTCACAACTCACTCGTTTTCACCCACATATTACAATATAAAAAAAATAAAATATACTTTTTATCCCGATAAAGTTAAAAGGTTTCTCGGGATTAGATTTTACGCGAGTGCTGCCGCGGCGCGCAGGTAGATCGTATCAATAATATGAATAAAATGTGTGCCAACAAACTGTAATTGGAGTCTGGAGTCTGGACTACGTGTTTTGAAATTTAACTCCAAAATGTTCCATACCTGGACCCTTACAATTATATGAAAATCGATCGTTTTTTTATAGCATAGGAGGACGAACGAGAAAACGAAGCCATTTGGTGCCTACCGACATCTATTAATACCCTCATATTAAGCATCCTTTACCCATCTCCTCAATTGCGCAACGGGCTACTCACAAACCGTACGAAACCCTGCAGCAAAGCTGCCACGTTGTGCCGGTATTATTTGATGTAGGTTCATAAAAAAAATAACAGAACAGTAGACTGAATAACATGTTAACTGAAGATCACAAGCACATCTCGTAATAGAAGTCATACTGTCCTTGGCAATGTAAGCAGTTGCCGTCATAACCAACAATGCATGTAAACATGTTGCTCATAATAACGATATTACAGCAATGAAAGTTATTTTCAGTGAAGACATTAAAGGCAAGGTTGTTTTTATAGTTTATTTTTCTCGCGTGAACGCCGGCAGTAAAGTCGTTCGTTACAAAAAGCGAGTGCACAGTCAAAAGTAAACAGTGTAACATTGTGTGTACAGCGCACCTGAACATAACAGGATTCCAGATGTATCACTCCATGACAGGTTTTTATGGGAATAGAGGAGGCGAGATGCTAAGTGACTGCCTCCATTCATAGGCATCTAAAACCTCGTAGGCAGGACCTACGAGGTTTTAGCTTAGGCTTTGTCGGTGTAGAAGAAATTTGCACCTATGCTACGTGAGAATAAATAGAAGTTTCGGGTAAGAACACTACCAGTGATGACGACGAGGTAGATGTACTCACTGCCTACTCTAAATCTTGTCCGAGGGTTACAAATTTTACTGGGGTTATCTTGCTACTGTATACCAAGGTACACATTAGCAAGAAATATTAAATGCCAGATCCTCAGTGAAAGCTGAATATTCATCAGCTTACATTAAAGGCTATCTGGATAAGCATTGGTATATGTAAAGACAAATATTTACTGCGATGTTTCAACCAAACTTCAAAGTAGGCATTTTTTTCGGGCCACCTCTGTAGCGTCAGTGCGCCTCGGAGGTTCCTGAGCTTCCTCGCAGATAGTAGAAGAGTCATACGAATCGTTAGACACTACTACCCTTCTTAGTGTGACCTAGACCGGCCCCCTTCCTGCTCTATAATAAGTGAGGTTTCCTCAGTAATTGATCCGTCCCTGGCAGAAGATTGTCGAGTACAGAAGATCGTGCCGAGTTTGAAAGCAGTCGATACGAGGTGTTTTCCGTACGGGTCGACGTATCATATATGAATGTAAGTGCTACCTGTGTCCTTTCCTGTGTTGCGGCGCGGCGTTGGCGCCACCCGCATTCTGTTGCTTTTCCCCCTCTGTCATTGTGATGTTTCACTTCTATCCTCACCGCACGCCCATTCCAGTCACCGTGACACGTCTCCACCTGTAACAGAAATTACGTAATTAAATACATGTAAGTAGATTAGGTTAGTCGAAGATCGAGGCCAGTGGCGTGCTATGGGAGTGGACTGCAATAGGCTGATGATAATGATGATGATGAAGTAGATACTAGGTGGTATGCGAGTAGCAGTTTGGCTGTCTCGGGCTCTCGGAGTATATTAAACTCTGAAATTACCTGTACCCAAAAAAACGTACATCGCCAATAATAATTTTATAATAAGAATAATAAGGACTAACTAAAAATCTATATATTATATAAAACTCAAACGTGAGATAGCCATTTATCAACGCACAGCCCAAACCACTGGACGGAGCAAGCTGAAATTTGGCATCTAGGTAGATGTTACGACGTAAAAATTCAACCCCAAAGGGGGTGAAATAGGGTGATGAAGTTTATATGGATTTCTTAGAAATTAAACGCGGGTGAAGCCGCGGGGCACAGCTAGTACTAACATAGAATAATTAAACTGTTACTGAAATAAACTTTAATTAATTTATTATTTATTTATGCCCACGATTATCACCTTAACGCAGGAGCTGATTTAGGTTAAATGCTAGTAAATACGTATTTTTGCGTGCATTGAAATAGATTTTCAAAGGTGGACGGGGAAAGGACTGAGCACGGTGACGTTGAAGTACTAGAAGTAAGAGGTAGTGCCACGCTGTATGCTTGCATGCAGCCGAATTGGGCCGGCACGACCGGGGAGGTACCTCTCGCTTACACGAGACCGGCGTGAAGTGACAGCTGTGCTGTCGCGTTTCGTGCTGTGTGTACGTAGCCGGTGGCCCATGGAGGTGGGTGGAGAAAGGGGGGTAGCGCATCTGTATAGTCTCTATGCAGATGTCTATGGGCGTCGGTAGTCATTAAAATGACTACAACTGCTCGTTTGCTCCCCTATACCATAAAAAAAAAAAAAAGTAGTTGCAGAGGGCATCACTAACTTGGGCCAGATAAAGGATGTCGTGGCGTAAGTTCGTCACTAACATTTGTCCATCCATAATTACTATGCAGTTCACGCAGTGCAAGTGCCGATGACGTGCTCGCATTCAGGTCTATGTCACTTTCACAATGAGACTTGTATGTCGGTCACGATGCTCGATAACTTATCGACTTATCGATAGACGATTGTGAGTTGTAAGCGGATCACGAAAGAGGATCATTGTTTTCTTTAACATAAGACATTGAGGTTGGATCAACATACTACATACTCTGGGGTTAACCTTCTTCTTAATATAATATAAATATTTAATCTGTGGGTTTACACTAGACTTGCCAACTTGACATTATGAATTTGCGGGAAATAATGATTTCAAATGCGGGAAAAGGGTTAAAACAGCGGGACCCAACGGGCGATTGTTGTAAGTAGTCGTGGGAGCAGCGCTAACGAATGGGGGTTTTTTTTTTCGTCGTGGATCAAATATTGTAATGAGTAAAATTAGGTACTTTCTAAATAACTACTTTTTTTGCGAAGACTATCATTTGGCCGGCCGGCTATCGGTGGTGGTCGAAAAGCGGGACATTTAGCGTCCCACACACACCCTAAGCGGGACACATTGAATAGGGCCTCAGAAGCGGGACGTCCCGGGCCGCGTAGTGCGGGACGGTTGGCAAGCCTAGTTTACACCGTTGTCAAGAAGCAGAACATAAGTAAATGCTTTTTTAAATCCGACTCGAAGATATACATGTTTAAAAATAAAATTGCGTCATCACTATTATTTACTGTACAAGAC
The DNA here is from genome assembly GCA_001625245.1 of Calycopis cecrops. NCBI lineage: Eukaryota > Metazoa > Arthropoda > Insecta > Lepidoptera > Lycaenidae > Calycopis > Calycopis cecrops. The sequence continues at coordinate 12,235 of LUGF01000556.1, forward strand.
GTGCAATCTTTTTATTTGTATTATAGCGCAGTGGGTCATCATCTTGTACATAATATTTTCTTACATCGGTAAATATTGAGTTTGAATCTAGCGTGTGACACACTTTGGGTTTGATTACCGATATAAGTCTAATTTCAACTACTGACCGAACCTAATACAAAAGTATTTTTATATATAAAGTATAAACATACATATATAAATAAGCACAAAAAAAAAACAATGATATCACATTCAAATAGAAACAACACTTGAGGTTTAATCTGGAGGAAGAAACTTGTGAGTTCCAGAGATTATTGTATTGAACGAAACATTTATAGCTTCATTACCTATCTTATCCTGCTAATATTATAAATGCGAAAGTTTGTATGTTTGTTTGCTTGTTACTCCTTCACGCAAAAATGGGTAAACCTATTTTCATGAAATTTAGCACACACATAGAGGGTAACTTGGATTAACACAGGATAGTTTTTATCCCAAAAAAATGTTCCTATGGGATGCCATGGGATGATTTTCTATTTTCCGCGGGATCGAAATTTACGCGGGTAAAACCGCGGGGCGCAGCTAGTATTGAATAATAAATCCTTTTCTTTTTCCATAGTATAAGGGACAAACGAGTCGTAAGTATTTTCGCGATCACTGACGCCCTTAGACATACGCATCGAGGTTACCTATACAGATGCGTTTCCCTCCTCCCCCTACATGGGCTACCGGCTACTTACGTACTAAACGCGACCCCAAACTGCTGTTTACGCCGGAATCGTTTAAGCGAGAGGTACCTCCTCGGTCGTGCCGGTACAATTCGGCTACATGCATGCATGAAGCGTGGCACTTATCTCTTACAAAACTTTACATCGAAATAATATCTAACATTCATCTTATTAATATTATAAATGCGCAAGTTTGTTTGTTTGTTTGTTTGTTACTCCTTCACGCAAAAACTGCTGAACCGATTTTCATGAAATTTGACACACACATAGAGAGTATTATGAATTAACACATAGGATAATTTTTATCCCGAACAAATGTTCCTATGGGATGCCATGGGATGATTTTCCACGGGATCGTAATTTACGCGGGTGAAACCGCGGGGCGCTGCTAGTAACTTAAGACCCACTAATACCTAAATAATAAAAGTTACCAGTCAACACGACGAATACAAAGACACATAATAATATAATTGTCTTAAAATAATGAGTCAGAATCCCTGTTGGTCCTTAGTTCTGACACGGGACTAAATTATCCCGGCCGAATCTGTTTCGTAATGAACGGACGCCTCCAGCGAAGTGCTAAATATAACTTTATCTACACTAATGTTGTAACATTCTACTTATGTTTTCAATACTTGACTTATAATGACTACTGTTATAGCTCAGACAACAAAAAACTCAATTGACATTTTATTTTAGTATCCAAATCGATATCGAAAAATCTCATTATAACACTGTGTGAGAGCGAGAGAGAGAGAGAGAATGATGAGACAGCCTTATTTCAAAATACTTACCAGCGCGCGCTCGCTCCTGATTGGCCGCGCGCTGCAGCTGCACTGTCATTGGTTCAATGCCAGCTTGCAAAGGATTTGCGAGAAAGAGACAAAGCTCTACAAAAACATGAAAGCAAACATGGACGCCACAGACAACGAATAATCTACTGTTTAGAAATTTAAAAGTAAAGTCATGTGATTTTTTCACATTATATTTCAACATTGAAGCTAGTATTTTATATTATAAAAAGTATATATTTACGCGCCGCAATTTTTGCAATGAAATTAAAGTATTTAATAAAAATATTTATCTTCAAAGAACATTACATTTTAAATCGTCGGTAAAGCAGTCGTCGCCACGTCGGTCAAACAGTCGCCGGTCTGACTTGACTAATTCTATTATTCAGTATTAGCGAAAATCAAATAGTTTTAGAATTAATATGATTAATATTATAAAATAAATACATATTATTATATAAAAGTTGAACAGACGAGATACTGTAAAGTTAAATATTACAAAATATTGATATATTGTATTAGAGTAAACAACAAAGTTTTGTGTTTAATATTAAGTATAACAACTTGAATATGTTTTAGCAAGTTTTAGTGTTAATACCGGTGTGGACAAGTGTTATTAAGATAATCTTAATGTTTGTACCATAACTTAATCAAGTGTTTGTGTCCTGTGGAAGAGCGGAGAATCCCACTACAGGTATTTATTTACTTATAGGGTTTTCTCCAAACATTGTATTAGGCATTTAAGTTTTGCTCAAAGAAATAAATAACTTATTATTATTATTATTATTATTATTATTAGTGAAGATAAAGTAGTGTATGCAACTGCATATAACACGGGTATTAAAACACTTGTTAACTATTTTGAAACTCGCTATCGCTCGTTTCAAAAATTCCACTCGTGTTTTAATACCCTTCATTATATGACAGTTGCATAAACTACTATTAACTCATTAATGAATATAAATTTACTACCAACTTCGTCTCAGATTACGTGATTTATATTTCATTATATATCTTCATAAACTCTGCGAGAGACCTTAAAAGCGATGGATTGATATAATTATTTATGTACAGAAACACAGTGCCGAAATTAGACTTCATTTAGGGAATTAGGTATACTTAGCTTAGTCAATTTTTATCATTTTATATGGTTGGTTTCGTTGTTGCCTGGTATGATTGTAATGCTATAACTTGTGGTTTATTATATTTAATTATTATGCTATGAAAATTTTAATCTTTATTATTTAATTTGATTCAAATATATTTTACTAGCTGCGCCCCGCGGTTTCACCCGCGTAACTTTCGATCCCGTGGGAATATCGGGATGAAAAATAGATGTTGGCCGATTCTCAGACCTACTCAATATGCTCACAAAATTTCATGAGAATCGGTCAAGCCGTTTTGGAGGAGTATGGCAACGAAAACTGTGACACGAGAATTTTATATATTAGATTTAAATCACATCAATTTCTTTATACATGTTTCCATTCTGTATATTCTTCGATTGCACGTTAACATAACCAATTACGAAACAAATAAAGATTTCTGTACATTTTCATTTCAAATTGTATAATCCTACGAATATACTCCAAAAAAAAAATTAAATTCGAAAGCATTGGCGGCGAGCTTCGGATATCCTTCGCAAACAATCCACTAAGTTAAGCAACGTCCGGCGTAGACAGCATCCGGATGCGTAACGTCAGTGTTGCAAGTCTAAGTAAGATGAATGCTCCAGAAGACTATTGTGATGTCATTGTTTAATAGGTTGAAAGTTGCGAGAAGTTTCTCTTCTATGACTATTATATACTAGGATCTCAAGGGTATTCCTACAAATCTTTACTTGATATAACACACCGTAGTTTTATAATTTATTTATTTATTTATTTATTTATGGTTTTTGGGCACAGCTGCTTTCCTATTCCTTCTGCATCTACAGCGGTTACCACTTAGATACAATCACCGCCGTAAGACCAAAAGAAATGCTAAAACGGCCTTGGGTAGCTCAGAGAAACTAATCGGAACAAAATGGTTACCATATTGCTAGGAAATGATGAATATCTTCCTGTAGGACTGTTGCATATGCCTAATTTGCATGTAATCATTGTTACAACCTTGCAATTCTAGAAAATTGTGCATCAAGTGTGCAATGTTTCAGATAGCCGTGAATAATGTATAAATTGTATCGAAACCATTAGAGCCGACGTCACGTGTTGGTATTATCAATGGCTTTTATTCGGAGCGGAATGTAAACTGTGGCATCTGAACAAACATCTACCGTGGAGCGATAAGATAGAGGTGTTTTTAACGTTCAACCACTTAAAGGTTATTATAGCACTAGTGGTGCCTCATCCAGCTTCACCCGTATTTACTACGGTACCATTTACACCCTGGGTATAGTGTAGGTTTGATCTACATGAATGTAAATAATAAAAACTGACTATATATTTTTTTATAGCATAGGAGGCAAACGATCAGTTAGGTCACCTGATGTAAAGTGAACACCAACGCCCACAGACATCCGTAACACCAGAGGTCTAACAGACGCGTTGCCGACCTTTGAGGAAATGAATATATGACTTTGAACACAAATCTAGTTGTGATATAAAATAATAGTTTATATATCATCATGGAAGAAGACCCCTTGTGTCGTTCACTGAAGGTACTTCCGAATGGGCCGATTCATCAGCAACTTTCTGCTAATCAACCGAACATTAATTAGATTTTATACGACTGTGCCACAGCTGTGGCGCTATAAATGGCCGCGAAAACATCGTCCAATGTGCAGGTGATTGGGCACAGATGCTCTATGAACTGAGTCGTAGCCTTACGTCATTGCTGCTGATAATAAATAATTACTAGTGGCCGCCCAGTGGTCGAAATTCGACCATAAAATTATATTTAATTATAATTATAAGTTGTTGAATATAAATTATTAAAATATTACTGAATATGATCTGAAAAAATAAAACGTCAGTTTTATTTCGCAAATCAGCTGATGGGCTGCTACCTTAGATCATTACTAAACTACTTTCCACTGGACTAAAATTAAAAAAAAAAATATTTACAGTTGTCATATGTCATTCCAATACCATTTAATAAAAAAAAAATTGTCATATGTCATTGTCAATTGTCAAAAATTGTCAATGATAAAAACAAATATTTAAAATTGTACATACTTTATTTCTATTTTGCAATTAAGAAATCTGAATAATTTTTGGCACACAATCACGCCGAGACCTTTAATTTGACACCTTAACCATAATTTTACGTTGTGTGGTTCGGCCAAAAAGTCCAGGACAAAAATCGGCTTCCGCTATTAATATATAAGATTATGTATCAATCATCGAAGCATACGAAAAATTCAAGAAGCGGACGAGACAATAACTGACTAGGCAATACAGATCAATGTTACACGTTTATGGGACAAAAATAATTCACGCCACCAGCCTAATTACACTCACCGCTGGACTTGGATTGTTCGTGGTAAATGCCAATATGGTCGCCTGGCGATTTGCCAAGTTTGGGTTCGGGTCGCCTTTTGTTATGAAGTTTACGTAACAGGACACGTACGCAACATTCAGCGCGGTGGTTGGCAACAGATGATAAGTGATACCAAAAATATTATGTTTCTGTTTCATCCTCATCATCAAGACGTCCACTTCTGAACATAGGTCTCCTGCAGAGTGTATATGAGATCATACATTTGAGCTCTATGGAGGACATCCTTTTAGCTCCACTTTACCAGTGCTCCACCGTTATTCAGAACTACATAAGTAGCTTGAATATACCTTAATGTTTATGTCTAAAACTTACATCATTATTAAATATAAAATTACAGACCGTATCATTTTGAAATCATTTCGAAAACGTGCTCGACTTCGTTTAAGTGGCCTTTTTTAAAACTAGTTTACATAACAATAAAAAAAGCATTAAAAAAATCGCAAGTGGCTGTCGCTAAGTTAAGTCTTTCGCTTCACGTAGCCAACACCTTGACATTTAGGAATAAAATACATTAAATGACATCATCGGTATCATCATTCGTTTATTCTTGTTAGACTTGACTTGAAAGTAGAGAAACATGATTGCAATGCAGTGAAATTTTTTGACCGACGTACTGCATAATATTAAACACACTCAAACGTATATGGATAGGTTGTTGATTGACACTTATTCACCCCCCAGGGATCAATATAAAAATGATGCTTCCACGCAGACCATGAACCATCATTTAGTAAGAGGTAGTGCCACGCTGCATGCTTGCATGCAGCCGAATTGGGCCGGCACGACCGGGGAGGTACCTCTCGCTTACACGAGACCGGCGTGAAGTGACAGCTGTGCTGTCGCGTTTCGTGCGGTGTGTAAGTAGCCGGTGGCCCATGGAGGTGGGAGGAGAAAGGGGGGCAGCGCATCTGTATAGTCTATGCCGATGTCTATGGGCGTCGGTAGTCATGAAAATGACTACAACTGCTCGTTTGCCCCCCCTATACCATAAAAAAAAAAAAAAAAATCTACGCCATTGCCTGCTGTGTCTCTGCACTCTGAGCGACCTTGTAACATCTTGGTCATCTTTCTTATGTGCTCAAGCAACTTGGGCAACAGATCCAGCAGTTGCTATATTTTGCCAACAGCGAGCGCTAGTTTTCTTGTACTTCTGATTCCAATATCCACCTCCGGGCGATGTCATTTGTGAATATAGTGTAAAGTCATTTGGTTGGTAGAGATACTAGCAACTTTGCACTCGAGCAACAACTTTCACTGCTTCTTACAGATAACAGAAATATTGATTTTTTGATTGGCCAGTCACCAATGTACCGTAATCGTATTTTGTTTTTTCGTCATCAGGTCTAGGATGGATCACCAAAGGTCTTTTATTTACATTATGGACACTATCACTATTCGTTTTTGTTAGTAGTTCTCGTCCTTTGTGTACGCCACAGAAGTACTACATAATGTCGGTTTTGTTTAGATTCAGTCTATTGTTCACCAGAT
>LUGF01000569.1:0-10303 GCA_001625245.1 Calycopis cecrops
GAAAACTCGAAATAAATTTCTGTGGCCGTATCATTAGGATAGAACTGATTAAATAAGTTAAACGATTTCTCGCGTTAATATTATGTTCACGTAATTACTATAAATGTCGGTCGAGTAGTCACTAAGTTGACTTGGTTAGTTTTCGCTTTCTGTTTTTTTATCGAACGAGTAATTCTAAAACTAATTAAGTTATTTTAGTTATATTTGCCTTGAATTAAGTCCCGGTTATGATTTATTTTGTAAAGAGGAAAGGTAATCAAACCGACTTGGGTACAGAATTGCAATCTTACCGAATAATGAAAAAGTATTTAAGTAAATTAATTAATTTTCGATTAGTGTGTTGTAAGCCAAATGAAGAATTAGTCATTTTTTGCACTATCTAAAATGAAAAGTATGACACGTATAGACATGACTGTAAGGTTGATATTCGTAGAAAAAATTGGAGATTTTGATGACATATCTAACTTAATTTTGGCCAAATGTCGACTTGGTGACTTTTCGCTCTACGGCGACGATATTCTTTTGTATTAACCAACGGTACTTGCAAAACAAACACAATCTTATTCTTAATATAAAAACAAACTACTTTAGATATACTTAAAATTAAATGTATAGAATTAATATCTAGAGCTAAAGGTAATTCTAAATCGTTAGACAAAATATGTCTGTAATTATAGGCAAGATCTTGGTACAACTGCCCAGTAATCACTGCTGGGTGCAGGATATTCTGGCTACTAAACATTACAGCGTTAGTGACATCCTCCAATTGGAAGGACATGGTAAGAATAGCGGTTTCTATTGCATTAAAAACTTCGTTAACACTTACAAGGATCTGTAACCCGTTAGTTAATTTGCTAATATTTTGAATGTTTGATGAGAGCTTGTCGATAGCCACACCGAGGTTTTCCTCATTTTCCTTAATTTTACATAAACTATCATTATACGACCTTAAAATAGAAGTAGTTACTAGGATGTTTTCCTTCATTAGAGAGGCTAACTGCTTTTCATTATCTTGCAAAGATGTTATCGCTTCGTCATATCTTATACCATCGTTTTCATCCAATGAACCAAATATTTGTTTTATGACCGTTCTTAGGATACCTATCCAGGCACCACGTTTACTTCTATTGTCAAGAAGATGGGAAATGGCAGAGAACTCTTTACTCATATCTTGGAATCGCGCTGTCATCGGCTGTAGCAAGTTATGACATTCTAATTCTATTTCTATAATCCTAGTTTCTTTACAAAGATGATTCAAATTATTTAGAGAAAGTTCAATACTGTCAATGTGCGGTTTGAAATGTGCAATGTCTAATTACTACTTGATTACTACTTGTAACTGAACATTATTAATTCTAAGTTTTCCTAAATAATCATAATATAGTCCCGAGCTTGAAGTTATTGGCTGGATGAAGTTCTGCTAGGGTACTCCCTGTGTGAAACTGTGAACAATAGTTGTCAAGACTAAAGATAAGTAACCACTTCTTTTATTCTAAAGATATTTATTAATGTGAGTATATATATTTAGTTACTACAGTCACTTAAACTTAAACAAATTTATTTTAATTCTATGTTACAGGTTAACCGAGGTTTCTCCTGAAGGGACTACTTACTACTACAAGCTTACGACTAATGAATGTTTATTTACAGGTTATTTCCAATGACTTCGGCCAGTTTTACTTGGTCAAAGTGGTGTGTTACGTGACGCCTGTTAATGAGAAGCGTGAGTGTATTGTTACCATTAATTTTGATCACTTTGTATGGACCTTTCCAAACTGGTGAGAGAGCTTTGCGCATTCTCAAATGGTTTTTCAGGTAAACATAGTCTCCTGCTTTATATTTTATTGGGCGACTATGATTATCGTAGTAAAATTTCGATGATTCTTTCGATTTCCTAATAGAATCCAGGGCTTTATCCCTTGAGTATTTCAATCTGCTCTGCAGCATTCGGACGTAGTCGGGATAGGTAGCCCCAGGAGTTTCTTCGTAAATAGAATTTAGAATTACAGGTTTGCTTCCGAATATAAGTTCGTAAGGCGTATAGTTAGTCGTGGAATGGACAGACGTATTATAAGTTAACATAGCCGTATATACGTAGCGAGGCCAATTCGTTTGGTCTTCGTCTACGAAAGATCTTAAATATTCCTTAAGTGTCGAATGGCTGCGTTCCAGGGCACCCTGAGTCTGCGGGGGGTATGGAGAGGACCAGAGATTTTTGATTTTTAAGAGTTTACATGTTTCTTTAAATAGTTCTGAGGTAAAGTTAGTTCCCTGATCGGTCAGAATAGTTTTTGGTATACCAAATATTGAAATATAGTGTAACCGACATTCACTAGTTTCTTCAGCTGTTGTGCTACGAATTGGATACGCAGAGGAAAATTTTGTAAGATCGTCTTGGACAGTTAATATGTATTTGAGTTTCGCTGGGCCAGATTCAGGTAGAGGCCCAACGATATCTAATGAAATTCTTTGGCAAGGTTCAGTCGAGGTGCTAGTTATCTGCATAGGTGCACGGTCAACTTGCCTAAGAGATTTATTGAGTTGACACTGGGGACATTTTTTAACGAAGTTCTCTACATCGCTTCGCATGTTTTTCCAATAAAATACTTCTTGAATTCTTCTAAGCATTCGACTACTACCTAGGTGTCCTGCAATTGGAATATCGTGGTTTTCCTTCAGTATTTTTGGAATTTCCGACAAAGTGGGGTATATTATTTTATCCCTATAGATATGAACAGTAATATCTGTTCGGTCAAATAGGAAAAGGATCATATTATATATTTTAACAAATTGATGCGTATCGAAGGGGTTCTTGAATTCTGTTATTGCAATTTCAGTGTTCGAGTCACCAACTGAATTTAATACTAATTCATTTCTAATATTCTTGAGACTATTATAGATGTCTACGTAGGAGGATTTGTCGAAATGATAAACTTTGAAAAAGAGAAAATAGAACTTCTTACCGGCGTGATCGAAGGATATAAAAGAATTTAGAGTTCTTTCTTTGTTTACAATTTCAGAGTTATCAGGTATAATATTGAGTACATTCTGAATAAATGGGTTGGATTCGTCGAGGTCAATAGAAGTGGGTAAGATTATTATTTTGTGTTTTGATTTAGATAGGTATATCTTCGTTGTGTTCTAATATTTTTGTATTAAATGTTGTATTATTATTAGCCATTATCCTTAGGAATGAGGGATAGTCATCATCAGGTAAGTTTAAACTCGAAGAGGCGTTTGTGGAAGGAATGGGATCCACTAAAAAGTCGGATGGTCGTTCGATGTCAGTCGTAGTGAGTTCATTAGTAACTTGAGAGTCTGCTAGTAGTTCATCAGGATTAAAGGTGGATGGTGATACTAGCAAGTCCACGGAATCGTTAGGAATAAGGCTTGCAGGTGGGGTAGGTTCTACTACAGGAACAAATGATAGTTCTACCTCAGTCGTAGTGTGATCACTAGGAACTTGAGAGTCTACGGGTAGCTCATTGAGATTAAAGGTTGATGGTGACACTAACAAATCCATGAGATCGTTAGGATTGAGATTCCTTGATGGAATGGGCTCTACTAAAGGATCAGATAATGGTCCTATTTCGGTGGTATTACAATCGCCAGGTTCTTGGAAGTCTGCAGTCAATTCCTCTGGATTGAAAGAAGGTGGTGAGACTAATAAGTCCATAAGATCCTTATCTAATTCAGGGACCCTTTCAGGTTGGATTGGATTTACTGGAAAACGAGATAGAGCATCCGCATTAGTATTAATTTTGCCCTTTTTGTATTTGATATCGTATTCAAATTCCTCTAACTTCAGGCGCCACCTGATTAGTCGCGAGCCTGGATCCTTGCATTTGAACAACCATTCGAGGGGCTTGTGGTCCGTTAATACAGTAAAACGATGTCCATACAAATAGGGTCTGAAAACTTTAGTGCCAAAGATTACAGCGAGGCATTCTTTTTCAGTGACACTATAATTGCACTCAGCCCGATTCAAAGTACGAGAGGCGAAAGCAATTGGGCGATCCTGACCTATATGTCCTTGGGATAATATTGCGGATATGGCGAAATTGGAAGCTTCACAGGTTAAAAGAAAAGGTTGCGTGAAATCGGGATATGCTAGGATTGGAGCTGAAATGAGTTTATTCTTTAGGGTTTCGAATGATAGTTGTTGAATGTTTTCCCACGCAAAAGGCGTGTCTTTTTTGAGAAGATTTGTCAATGGTTTAGCCAATTTCGAAAAATCTTGTATGAAACGTCTACAATATGAGACAAGACCCAAAAATGACTTTGTCTTTAGGGGTTTTAGGAATAGGGAAGTCCGTGACGGCCTTGACCTTATCTGGATTGGGCTGAACGCCGTTTTGGCTGATAATATGCCCTAAGTAAGTGACTTCCTTTCTGAGGAATTCACATTTCTCCGGCTGGAGTTTAAGATTAAAATTGCGGATTCTCTGAAAACTGATTTTAAATTAATAATAATAATATCCTCCTAGCCGATTTCGGCTACGGCGGCCGTCTCTATAGAGACGAGCCAGATGCGCAGGATATATTATAGTGCACAAGTGTGCGCGCAGACACAAGTGCACTCTCTATTCCCTCATTCTCATATTCCGATGGGACGGCAGACCGACACGACCGGTGAGAAATCAGGCGCAGGACCGACGGCTTAACGTGCTCTCCGAGGCACGGGGGTGTATCACCGCCAACTTCCTGACTCCGGACTGTTATTAGAAATTGAAAAATCCCAATAACAATTTTCGGTCCGACCCGGGATTCGAACCCAGGACCTCACGTCTGTGGTTGAACACGCTCACCACTAGACCACGAGGCAGTCGATTTTAAATTATTCATATGAGAGGACAGATCGAAGGAATAGACTACAATGTCATCGAGATAAATAAAACACCTAGTGGCCTGTGGGCCTGTAAGACAGTTGTTCATTAGTTTTTGAAAGGTAGAAGGGGCATTTTTTAACCCAAATGGCATACGGTTGAATTGATAATGTCCCTGAGGTACGGAAAATGCAGTTTTGGGCGCATCATCTTGAGAAATTAAGATCTGGTGAAAACCGGAAGTAAGATCTAAAGTGCTGAAATATTTGCTTTTTCCTAGTTGATCGAGAATTTCAGAAATTTGTGGGATTGGGTATGTTTCACCGATCGTGACGTCATTTAATTTGCGATAGTCGATGACAATGCGCCATTTACGATGGCCTTGTGTGTCTGCCTTTTTGGTACTACCCAAATCGGCGAGCTCCATGGCGATGATGATGGTTCTATGATATTTTGGTCGAGCATTTTTTTTTTTTTTTTTTCATGGATAGGCTTGCGATTGGCCAATGCCTCACCTGGTGGAAAGTGTCGACTTGGCCGACGATGGAGCACGCTTTCCTAGAAGGTACCTATTCACCCTCGATTTGAAGATTCCCAAGTTGTAGGTATTAGGGAATACATACGCTGGTAGAGTATTCCACACTTTGGCTGTACGTACGCATTTTTTCTATTTGTCCACCTCTTTCTTGTGACATTCTGCGAACCTATAGGATTTTGTATGGATAGGAGTGTCATTGTTAGTTTTAATTTTATGTTCAATAGCGGAAGTATACGTCAGTTGATCTTCAGGTAGGTAAAATATGTCTGAAAATTGAGAGCAAAGTTCTATAAGAACATCTCTCTCTTCGGCGTCTAAATGTTCCGTTCTTAGTGATTTGATTACTTCGTCGGTCCGCTCAAAGGATGATGATGAGTGATTCGAAATATCGTTAACTGGATATGATGTTGTATGTATAGGTTCTACATGAAGAATGAAGTTAGCTTTAATATTTACAAAGCGTTCTGACGTGTTCGCTACAGTAATGTTAACACGTTTATTATTTTTTATTTTAACAATACAGTTGGAAATAAGAATGTCTTCAGAGATATGTTGATCTATAATTAATCCTTCTTTCAAATCGGTATTTTGAATAGGGCATTCTATTACAGCTTCCATGCGAGGCGGAATAACAAAGAACGGTTCCGAGAATAGTAGTTTAATTTCGTGTTTACCTATCCTTAGAGTGTCATGGGTATAATCTATGTTGCATCCAAATTCGGTTAAAAGGTCTGTACCGATAATTCCGTCGTAAGGGAGGTTGATGTCTCGAACAACGTGAAATTTGTGTGAAAAATGTTTATTGTTACCTAAGTTTAGTTTCAATTGAAAGTGTCCGGTGGTAGGAGTTGGTTCATCGCCATGGTCTATACCCTTGAGTTTAATAGATTCCTTGAATAATTTTTGATTTGCTCGGACACTTGACTCTTTGATTAGGCATATGGCAGAACCCGAATCAACCAATAACGATAGAGGAATATCGGACGCTTGGGATTCTAATAAACATGCGGTAGTAGCCTTTCGGTTGTGTCTATATGTATTTCATAAATTTCTTTGGAAAGAGCGGGAGTTTGGGGCTGGTTACCCTGTTCGTTGCTCTGTGGTTTAGAGAGGGTGCGAGTTTGGGGCTGGTTACCCTGTTCATGACCCTTGAGATTTTTAATGTGAGCGAGAGTTTGGGGCTGGTTACCCTGTTCGTGGCTCCTGATTTTTGGATTTTGATCCTGCTTAGATTTGGTGCCTGTCCCAGTATAATGTCTCGAGTGGCACCCGCGCGGGACTCTTACTCGTTTAAATTGGTTTGGGGTTGCCCTGCCTCATCAACTTCGTCGTAACTGGTCTCGTCGTCAGTCGGTTCGAAAAATTTAATGCGTGCTGAATTTTTATTCTGATAATCTTGGAATCTAGAATTGTTATACTCGCGTCGTTTACAATTGGCAATTTCGTGGCCATTCATTTTGCAATAGCGACAAAATAAGGTTGAGTTGTTAGAATTATTAAATGATCTTTGTGAGGTTACATTAGAAGAAGCCCTCTGGGAGGGTATGAAACTAGAACTTGATCGTGCTGGTTGAGAAAAATTTGATTTAGGATAATTTCTAAATTTGTTATCTTTAAAGTTGTTACTACTATTATTACTACTACTTGATCTTTGCTCGACCTGTGGTCGCTTATATAAAGCCTGTTGTATGCGTTCCTCTGAGACCGCGAAATTTATGGCTTCATTTAGAGTTTTAGGTGATTTACATCTTACTATGTTAGAAATACGAGGTTGAAGACCCATAAGAAAGTGGTGGAGCGCGAGATCCTCTATGGCCGCTGTTCGGCCAGGGAGTTCCTTTGATTTAGAAGTGGAGAGAGATATTTCAGTAAGTAATTGTGAGAGATACGTCTCCATTCGAAGAGCGTATTGGTTTACATTCTCGTGCGGACCCTGCCTGCTCTCCTGCAATTCCATTAATAAGTGAGAGTAGTGTTTCCTCTCGCTGAATTGCGTCTTAAGGAAATCCTTAAGTTGTTCCCAATTAGCAAATTCTTTAATGGAACAGGCAATTTCCGCCTTTCCATTTAACTGTGTGAGGATAAATTTAAATAAAATAGGTTTTTGAATGTCTGATGCAAGGAAAGCGTTATCGCAATTTACAAGAAATGAGTTTAAAGTCTCTCTATTGCCATCATAGGATTTTACAAATTTAAATAGTATATTAATGTCTAATTCGGCCATGGCGCTAGCAGCGGCAGTTCGCCTTGTGACACGAGGAGAATTTGTAGGAGATTTAACGGAAGGATCACTATGACCCTGGTCTAAATCGGGAATATCTAATTGGAGTTTGCTTTCTTCCGTTTTCGGCACTTTGGGCATAATTAAATACGGACACAGAAATATTAAAGCACTCTGAAAGTTATAACGTATACAATAATGCACATGCACGGAACCATTAAAATATTATATTAACCTAAATGGATTATTGAATGCAACCCAAGGAACCTTAATTCGTTATACAAAGCAATGACTTACTGCATAAACGCGTGGGCAGCCGATAAGAACGCGACGACGCTCAGCTGGCACATTCCGATGGTTTGATACTGTTGCAGTAGCTACGGCTCGATTCCTTAGGATGATGCAATGATGATCCACAGGTAGGACACGTTAGGTCCCAGGATACATACACGCAGAATATTCACGTTGAGTGACGTGATTTATTGATGTCGGTCTCCTTTTATTGCCAGGAGCACGGAGATGACACCACACAATAGGGGTTGAAGTAGAGAGGGTGCAGCACTATACACTTGCCGCACAGATCCTTTATAGGATATGGATTTGGTTATCACTTTAACACTTAACGTCTTAGCACGCACTGATATGATACTGAAAGTCCGTAGGATATGAAGAACTTGTAGGATACGGTGAGTCTACTGAGCGGTTGTTTGGCACTGGGCAATTTCCGTATCCCACCGCTGCCACCAAAATGTTAGCCCGGGAATTAAAAATCACTTTTTAAAAAAGGAAAATTATATTTACTAAAAAAAATACACTTGATTAGGAACTTATTTTAGGACAACCGCTCAATTCGAGATCTAAACGTAGACTGGCTTGGGAATGAGTGAGGCTCTATGAGTCAAAGATAAATTCTTGATTGAGCTATTGCTAAGGGCATTAGTAGGCATTAACCCTTACATAAGCGGGGTATAACAGTACGTAAACGTAAACGTATTTATGATAAAATGCAGCTCAGTATATTATAATAGTTTACCAAATATAGAAAAAAATGCAGGACGTAATGTTGTCACTGAAATAATTATTAGATCGCTCAAATATTCTGAAGTTTCTCATTTTCTCATCATCAAAAAATGGCCCGGCGTGAGGGCCTCCAAATCATTAGGATCTGAAGAGATCGGGCACAATGGGCGAGTGTTCAATACGGCCTCAATCTTACAAAACACAGTTGCGAGTTCCTCAAAAGTCAAAACAGATTCCCCAATAACTCGTCGCAAATGTGTTTTAGCAACCTTGACCACGCTTTCAAATATTCCGCCCCAGTGGGGACATGCCGCGGGACTGAACCTCCAAGTTATTCTATGACTAGCTAGTCTAGTCGCAATTACAGTCTCATTAGACTACAAAAACTAAACATCATCTAAATAGCTATTTGTGCCCTTGAAGTTGGTGCCGCAATCAGAACGTATCAAGGGCGGTAGTCCTCGTCTTGACACGAATCTATCTAGTGTCGCAATTAAGGCCTCTGTTGAGAGGGCCGAGACGATCTCCAAATGTACCGCCTTGGTGGATAGGCAAACGAAGACGCACAAATAGGCCTTAACAGTTTTACTGTTCCTAAGGGTCGAGGTCTTAACCAAAAAGGGACCAGCAAAGTCCGTACCAACTCCGACAAAGGGTCTTGACTCTGTGACTCGATCCGAGGGCAGGTCGCCCATGAGAGGCTGCATGGTAGTGGCCTTGAGTCGATAGCAAGGCATGCAGCGAAAGACCACACTACGGATAGTCCTTCGGGCTGATAACATCCAAAATGATGGAAAAATGGCCAATAGGGCGTTACAGCCGGCGTGCGAGGTTTTAACGTGGCGGTCAGTAATTAGCAACTGAACCAAATGGCCACTCTTGGGCAATAATAGGGGGTGACGAGCTCCATAGGGGAGGTTGGCGTTTCTAAGACGACCTCCGACTCGTAGTAGCCCCGCACTACCCAAAAACGGGTTCAATTTAACACTGGCCCCATCATAGCGAACCCAAATATGGTCCGAAGGGCTACCAAACCACCTGGCTGCAAAACGCGAGTGCCGGCGAGAAGTATTTTTCCCAAAACGTCGGCACCAAGAAGCAAGTCGATCTTGCCAGGTAGGTAGAATTTAGAATCGGCCAAGTTCAAATCCGCGGTCAATTTTACCGCATCCGCAGACAAACGCACTTGCGGGTGGCTGCCTAATATATTCTCCATCACAATTGCCGATGAACCCAATGTCGGGCGCGGAGAGTTTATGGGGGAGAACTCAAACAATACGCGGCCCTCAACAGTGGCTACAGGAACGTTCCCAACACCCCTTGTTACATCTTGATCCTTTTTATATTCAGGCCAGTCTGTTCCACCAACCAAAATGAAGCTATGCACCCTTGTGAGCCTGTGTCTTGTATAGCCCGAACTACAACAGAGACGCCCGTCCGTCCCCAGACCTTAACTTGGGCCGTGGGCAAAATGACGGTTTCAACAGGGGGCGGTGCATTGCGGGGGCAGACGCCAACATCCTAGTGTTGGCGAGGCGGCGTTCGGTTGCCGCGGTCCCCGGATGGCACGTCAAAATGAGGTAGAGGTTCGAACCTCTGCGTTCCTCTGCTCGATGACGACTGCTGCGAGCCATTGTCTGCGGCTCGTAGCGACAAGAGCGTCCGTACCGAGGATTGCGCGCTTCGAGGCGGGGACGC
>LUGF01000578.1:20633-31808 GCA_001625245.1 Calycopis cecrops
AAATTGCTTAAATTGAGTTTTTTGTTGTCTGAGCTATAACAGTAGTCATTATAAGTCAAGTATTGGTAACATAAGTAGAATGTTACAACATTAGTGTAGATAAAATATTTAAATAAAGCACAATAAAATCCGTTAAGTTATTTTATTGTAATAAAACCGTCACAATTCGAGATGCGTCGATGTTGTACAAACCCCGTGGCTGCGACACACAAGTCCTATAATGAATGTTATGTAATATAAAGTAATTTGTTTAGCACGTGGAACCGCAGACAACACGCTTACTCACTCCATTCATGAACTGGACAAAAATCTCCGTTGTAATTGTTTACATTATTTGTATTGTTTAGGTTGAGCTGTCAGTGAGTCAGGACAAACTATTTTTTACGATAGCTTGATGAATGTTTTTTTTGTAGGGGACAAACAAGACCGGCAATACCGACGCCCACAAACATCCACAACGTCAAACCTCCGCTCTGCCCTCCTTTCCTCTCCATGGGCCACCGCAAACTCAGACAACTCACGAAACGCGATAATACTAGGTTTATTAATCTGTGACAATACTCGCTATTGACGCCGGTACCGCATGAACGAGCGGCTCCCGTCCGGAGTCTCCGGCCTTCTCAGAAGCTTCCTAGGAAGTCAGAGGTAGTGCCATGCTCCATCGCAGCGTAACTTGGGCCGCACGACCCGGGGAGGTCGCTACAAAAACTCCCGCTTTGCCGGTTGAGACGTGTCCTAGGAAGTGTACGATACTTTCGTACGTGGTCCGAGCTGACCTCAATTCACTACTGTAATGGCTCCGACTGCTCGCATGGCCCTGTCCAACAAAACGAGCCACAACCACGTACAGTCACGGTCACGCGTCTCACGGACTGATGTCATGTTTGTTACGAATGTCACATAGATGTAATACCGATTTGCGTGTAGCTGATTTAGGCCGGCACGACCGGGGAGGTACCTCTCGTTTACACGACACCGGCGTTAAGTAACAGCTGCGCTGTCGCGTTTTGTGCAGTCTGTAAGTAGCCGGTGGGCCAGGAAGGGAGGAGGAGGGTGAAGGGCAACGCATCTGTATAGCCTGTGTGCGGATGTCTATGGGCGTCGGTAGTCATGAAAATGGCTCCGATTACTCTTTTGCCCCCCTTATACTAAAAAACCCCGACGTTACGGCCACGTGCATGCGAGAAGACCGAGTTGTCGCATCTGTACATAATATAATAGCTTATTAGAAAAAGATGATATATTATTTCTTACTGAAAGATGGTATTGTTACATATTATGCGAAATAAATTATTCAATATTTACATATTTGCAAGGTCTATTAACAGATTATTTAAGTTTGTTTTTGTAAAATAGATACTACTGAATGTGTGCAAAATAAATGATTTATATTTGAATTTAAAATGTGATAAATTCTCTTTGTTCTAATTTTTTTTCCTCATACTATGCTGGTTTTTTGAGATAATGGTTATGTTGGTACTACCGTGTACCGTGAGCCTCAGGGTCTCATCAGGGTCGGTGACACCACGCGGACTGTCCCCACGTCAACCAAACGCAGGTTGCTGATGTTGGCACCTGTCACGTGCCCCTGACTCACCGTGTGTCAATTACTTGTGACTCACTGTGACACACGCATGGTACGAGGTGCTAATATTGTAATGTGCTGGTTGAACGAACTGGCACGCCGATGGGAGGTGAGCTGCAAGGTCAGAGGGTGGTTTAGTGGTTTTGTTTATGTACGTGAGGTACCGGGTTCGAATCCTGAGCGTGTTATGTCGCCAGTCCTACGGCGGAGATGGGAGTAGAAGAATGAGGGAAGAGTTCAGTGTACGGGTCTGTGTATTTTGTTTTAATTTTATTTAATTAAAATAATAAAGCCTAATATATGTATTATTCAAATATAATATTTCTGCATAGCCCCATATTCAACTGTACCAAAGTTAATATTCCACCTTTAGTTTCATCTATGGTTTAGTTCTACAAAAAGTTATGGGAAGTTTTTCTTCGCTAATCGCATAGTAATTTAGAAAGAAAGAAATACATTTTTATTGTCTCGAATACAGATAGATACTAAATACAGATAGCTACTAAATACGTGTTTAACATAGAAGGAGTTTCCAACTCCTAAATATTTAATAATAGTATCCTATGTCATTTCCAACTCCTCAAGGAACATGTGTACAAAGTTTCATGATGCTCAGTTAAGTGGTTCTGGTGTTTTCACACCACACCACCACACCACCACACCACCACACCACCACTCACCACACGCTTTCGCGTAACAGACAAACTTACATTCACTTTTATAATATTAGCAGGATGTAGGTACATATGGATTAAAATAAATTACTATCGACAAATTGTCCAATTCTAACTACATAATATGTGAGACATAAAATGTAACATAACTTCATTTATAAAGACGTCAAGACTCACTAGTACACACGTACATGACCTTGGCAATGACGGCACAAGGAAAACGTTTTCCCCGGGAAAATCATTTGGAAAGCGTAACGACACATCGGGATCCCAGAGATATCGGATATCGCTTAGCAGACGCACGTGTTACTACCGGTGGCTACAGCATCATCATCACTGCACGCAGTTGTGAAACTGTTTTGTTCTCTTTTGAAGATTACTGACCACAAACATCCACACAGCTGTTGTACAGATGCGTTGTCCTCTTCCTCCTGCCTCCGTGGGCCACCGGATATTCACACACGGTCCGTGAGGGAGACTACCAACGCCCATTAGTATCCGCTCTAACGAACTTCACCTCCTCAATGGGCCACCGGCTATTCACAAGCTGCAGGAACCACGACAACACAACCATCACCGTTAAGGTGGTGTAATGCTAAAGGTACTACACCGGTTTTGCCCCTAAATGGCTGCAATGTGGCACAATTAGTTACAAAAACACCCCTACTGCCCTTTTAGAAATGTAGAAAGCATTCTGCGCGCGGAATATTCAAGGTAATAAGTCCTAAGGGTCTCGCGTGTATCTGATTTCGATTAGGGCCCACATTAGGGCTCATATTAGGGTCGTCGCCGCCCTAAACGATCTAGACTTTATCGTAATGGCGCTTACGTCATCAGTATTGGCTCTTAACGTACATTGGAATCATATTTGGAGAAAAATCTTTGTAGTAGTAATTTAAGTCATACTGAATGTTTGTCTGTATGTCCTTTATAAAATCGTGATCTATGAATTTGATTGTGTGATTATGTTAAGCAAAGTTGTTATGCATGAGCCCACGAAAGTTTCTGAGTTAAGATTTTTAAAATTTCAGCAACTAAGGGGGTGAAGTAGAAGGGCGAAGTTTGTTGAATATGTGACGTGGATGGAACCGCGGGACATTGTTAGTTTTGATATAAAATGTTCCATAACTATACAAATAAAATTGGAGTGTCTGTTATATTAAAATAAACGCTGCTTACTACATGCCTTTATATTGTATAGTACATATAAGATTTTTTTTTTAATTTTTGTTAGTCTGTCTGTTTGTACCGGTTAATCTTTGAAACGGTAAACTTGGGCACTTTATTTATTCTTTATTTTAATACTATTCGAGTGAAGTCGCAGGCACAGCTTATTAGCTATAGTATAATACGTGTATAAAAATATAACCCCCACAAGTGTACAATGCCATAACTCCAGAACGACTGAGCCAAATATGTTAGTAATTTTATTTCTGCAATCCTAACGAAAAGGCTAAGGCTTGTGAATAGAAAAATATTTGAAAAATGTATCGAAAATATTTAAAAGCGGTTCGAAAAATCTTGTCTTGTCACACTAAGGTAGCGTGATGAAAATGACTTAACAACATTGCCACGTAACTTAGTAAACTTAGCAACAAACTTATTTAAATATCTACACAACCAATGTCGCAAAACAAAGACGAATCTAACACCTCGCACGTTGAAATCCTTCACAAAGTTGATAAAGAAACATAGTCGAGTTTCACACTGGCGCTAACAGATGGCGCTAGTGCACACGAGCACGGCCATGTTGTGAACCGACTTCACTGAGACGAGGCGCTACAATAATTGTTACGTCAACAATATTGCAATTAACTCTATTTGTATCGCTATGCGAACATAATTATTGCTGTGCCGATAATTATAGACATATTCCTATAGTTGATGGAATGTATTGTCACTACTTGATGGAAAATAATAGTATATCTTGATTAATTATTGTATAAGCTGCGCCCCGCGGTTTCATCCGCGTAAATTTCGATCCCGTGGAAAATAGAAAATCATTCCGTGGCATTCCATAGGAATATTTTTTCGGGATAAAAACGACCATAATATGTGTTAACCCAAATTACACTCTGTGTGTGCCAAATTTCATGACAATCGGTTTATCAGTTTTTACGTGAAGGAGTACCAAACAAACAAACATACAAACTTTCGCAGTTATAATATTAGTAGGATTTGAAGTAAAACTTCTGTACGCGCGTTTGACTTGGAGAGTAAGCTCTGAGCTTTACAAAAGCGCGCGGGAGCGTTACAAAAATCACACATCGGGCGAAGCCAATGGAAGTTGTCATTCAAATACAAAATACAAATTCGATTTAAGTGAAACTTATTTGTATTTAAAAAACAAATATCGTATGATACGTCTTTGTAACTATGGTAATGAAAATCGTTATTTAAGTTTTAGTTCAGTTGTGTGGTCTAAAGCACACATTGCCGGCGCAATTCAGCTGCAATGCAGCAGGGCAATACGTTACAAAGGTTACAAAACATCATTTTGCAGGTAGTGCCAAGATTGGCATCCGTTCTGATTGTGTGACTAGAGTTGTCAATGAGGAGGAAGCGAGACAATGACAGTTCTGTCTGCCCACCCCGCGAGGGACCTGGGCTGCAGATGTGCTGCTGTGATAAGGGGGCAAACGAGAGGTCCGAACAATTTTTATGTCTACCAACCCATAGAGGGCACAGAGGCAGTAAGATGCGTTGACTCCCTTCTTCCCCTTCAGTGTCACCGGCTACTTACACACCACACGAAACACAGCCATCACTTTACGCAGGTATCGTGTAAGAGGTACCTCCAGCTGTTCGTGCTGTCCTAATTCGTCGGTGTAGCGTGGCACTACCTCTTACAAACTGTTATTGTTGTTTCTCATTGTCCAGTATCAAGTTTCATCCTCTACAAAAAAGTCTAGAAAACGAAAGAAAAATCACTGAATGAAATAAGGTCAGCAGAACTGAAAAGACTCCGTACAATGAGTAGCCGGCCCCGCGGGACAACTCGCCTGCCCTCCTCCCGCCCTAACGACCGCCCGGGAGATTTACTGTTATCGCCGCAATCCGCTGCTGACGGTACAAAGTATTGTTCAGACATTAGTGGAACGGAACTTGAGATATTTACAGTTAATCTAGTGGGGGTAATGTTAATGTCTTTGGCCGAATTTCGGCGAGAGACTAGCCAACTGTGGACATACTACGGTGTGTGTGTGTAGACACAAGTGCACTCTCTGTCCCCTCAACCATATTCTGGGGGGACGCGCGGAAGAATGCCACCCGGCTCCCCGTACCTCCGTCACTGAGCGGCACTTCGTGACACCCCGGTTTTTTAGTCCGTGAGAGTCGGACACTACCTGCCTGCAGCTCCCGATGTGGGAGGGTGTCCATAACGGATTTTTCCGGGAAAAAAAAAAAAAAAAACCATATTCTGCTGGGGCTGTCCTATTGAAGAGAAATCAGGAGCGGACCGACTCGCACGTTAGCGTGCTCTCCGAGACACGGGGTGCGACATTGCCAACTGCCCAACTTCAGATTGTTACAGACAAATTCCGTTGACTTTTCACCACGACGGGACTCGAACCTGGGAAGACCGCGTCTGTGGTAGAACTTACCTCTAGACCCTGTTGAAGTTTAGCTAATTAATTATTTATGTTTATATGTATATGTGTATATCAGTGGAGACAATAGAAGCTAGTAGAAGAATTCGCTTGATGGTTCCCGGCTGGCTTTTTTATGGTATAGGGGGCAAACGAGTCATCGAAGCCACCGACGACCGACGCACATAGACACACGGAGAAAAAAAAACTCAAAAAATTAAAAATCTTTTTTGTATTTGAGGAAAAAAGTAATTTTTAGTGTTAGTTACAAAAGTTTTGCTGTATTTATAATTATTACTATTTTTTATACCATGTAGTGTAACGTAAATGAAATGGAAATGTAATTTCTACAGTTCAGTTTTAGTAAATACACATTTTACACATTTTAATGATTTTAACACATAAATGTAAGCATTATAAAAGTCCTGTAATTTTTGCAAATCATATTTGCTAAAAAATTACAGTTATTATTAGTTTTTAGAAAGTCTAATACTCAAAGTCAAGAAATGGTACCTAATTAGTAATGGCAACATTACATACCTACTTCTGTCGTATCTACTAAACATCTTCGATTTTACAGGCGTTTTACTCAGAATTACAAAAAAAATTGTGTAATTCCAAGTAACTTTTTCAATAATATAATATGTTTTGCGACACACGCGACGACAATTTTGCCATTTTGTGTTTGCTCGCCATTGTGTTGACGTGTTGATTGTGAACATTTCTGTGATAGAAGTGTGGTGTGTGATAGTTTACGTAGTAACTAGTACTTAATCTGTGGTGATAGTATAAAGTGAAGAGCGGTTATTTTAAGTGTCGAATTTAAAGTGTGGATTGATTTTTATACTGAAAGAGATGGACAAACTCACTAGAGATCTTCTACCAAATTGTTTATTTGTATTTTGTAATTTGGCAAATAAATAAGATACACAGTAACAAATATTTCATTCAGTATGTTCAGAATTTAATACCTCTATTACTGATGATTTAGTTTTAATAGCTTATGACCCTAGTCTAGTAATTTAAAATAAAAACAGATATAATATGTACAAGGAGTAGCAGAGATATCGAAAGAGATTTTAGGGTGCTATTTTATGCCTCACTGTGGTTTATTTTTACCCATAATGATGAATAAAATAACCCTCTTAAAAATCTCTTTTAACACCCCTGTCTTATTTGTTATAATTACTAAGGTACATAAATTATTAAAACTAAAGCACTACACTTGAAATTACAAAACGAACACTGAAATGGGGAAATAAAAATTAGTATTTACATATGACGTCATCATTTCCAATATTACTATTGTGTTCTTGGGATTGCAAATAAGTTAGTAATTGTCTATGACGTCATCACTTTACATTTATTATCGCACTGTTGAAATTACAAATCCATTTTTTGCTATATTTACTAACTGCATTAACAAAAATCGATTTATAATTTAATACAAGGCATTTGTTGTCCTCGGGTTTATCAATATTTTAGTAAAAATTAATGTAAGTATTTTAGTTGGTTTTTTTCTCCGTGCATCCGCACAGAGGCTATACAGATGCGCTGCCCTCCATCATAATCTCTCCTACATGAAACACGAAACTGCTATAAATAAATAATCCTTTATTTCGTATAAGATAAACATGTATACAGGGTAATTTTTTGGTCACCGGTCAAATTTTCAGGTTTGGTTCATAAATCAAAATACATTCGATTTATGAAATAAAAGGCATACTTGATAAACTTATATATTAACGATCAGCCGCAACGACTGCACCTACCAAATTGAATCTTGGTGCAGGGGTTCCTTTCATGACGTGAGTGAGCACTAAGAAAGGGTTTTTAGGAATTTGACCATTTAGGGAGTCAAATAGGGGAGTGAAGTTCATATATAATTTTCTCATTTCTGGTCTCAGAAGTATGAAAATAAGTAGAGTAGTTAGTATTAGTGTCTAAGCTCTTGATTACGATAAAAAATGATGTGTGTAGGTGACATGGACAAAATTCCCCATAAAGGTTTAAAATGAAGGGGTGTAAAATGGAAATGGATAAAATTTAGTACAGAAATTTTCTCGGAAAATATAGTATTAGTTAATAATATAAAGAGATTTTTTTTTATTTGCTTGTATGGAATTGGCTCCAAAATGAATCGCCTGATTTGAACCATTTTCTTTCATTGTCAGTATGCAACATATATATTTTGTTATTTTATCGTCAAAACCCGTAAAGTGCAAAACAGGTAACAAAAGCGAAAGTCTCAAACAAGTATATTTTATTTTTGACGCTCAACGAAGTGGCCAAACTTTGTACATACAATCTAGGAAATCTTCATCGGACGCGTCGCTTGATAGTTAAATGATACAGAGGCTACCCAGTGAGACATTTCTACACCGGTCTTTTTTATAATATAAGAGGGCAAACGAGCAGTTAGAGCCATTTCCATGGCTGCCGACGTCCGTAGACATCCACTCAGAAATTACCTATACAAAATAAGATGACACAAGATACCCTTCTTCTTGCTCCCCCTCCACTGGCCATCGGCTACTTACTCGTCTTGTCTGCTATCGTTTTTACAATATTATTATACACTAGCTTCCGCCCGCGGCTTCGCCCGCGTGGATTTCGGACTTCAAAAATGGTGTTGTTATACATAATCTAATCTTATACTGAAATATATATTATATTTAATATATACTTATTGTATGAAACAATAAGCCGCTTTGAGAATTGAATTTGTCACCGCGCATTTTAGACGCTTTAGATAT
The DNA here is from genome assembly GCA_001625245.1 of Calycopis cecrops. Lineage (NCBI taxonomy): Eukaryota > Metazoa > Arthropoda > Insecta > Lepidoptera > Lycaenidae > Calycopis > Calycopis cecrops. The sequence continues at coordinate 29,239 of LUGF01000578.1, forward strand.
TCCGTTTAAGTCAATCTTATCGTGATAATAACTTTTAATCTATTTGTCCAAATTACTTAGTGTAAAAGACAAAGTTTATCTATATTAAATACGTAAAGTGACAGATGTATCAATTTTCAGAAGAGTTCGATAAATATTCTAAAATGTGCATCGTTAAAAAATATCCAATTTAATTGAATGTTTGTTTCACTATTTTGGTCATAGTGACTTACACATAAAAGATAGATATATGCTGTCGCGGACTTTTATTTAGAACTATTTAAGATAAATAATCCTACAGTAACTCCAACGATTAGGGCAGCGCACGCCAATATTGCTCTCAGGGGGCTGACTTTTTTCCGACTTACTTGACATTTATCGTTGTATTATAACCAAATTATAAAGAATCCCTATAAATTTTAACTTATTATGTTATTCTGATATGAAAGCTATATTACTGTGAAGTTTCATGAAAATCCGTTCAGTAGTTTTTGTGTGAAAGAGTAACAAACACACTCACAAACTTTCGCCTTTATAATATTAGTAGGATTTGGTAGAAAAAAATTGAACAAAATTAAAGATACAGTTCTTTAAGTTCCGCAGCATATCCCGCCATTTTCGGAAAGTCGGTCTGTAAGAGGTAGTGCAAGGGTCCTTGCAGCAGAAATGGGCAGCGGTACCTCTCTCTACCGCCGTGTAGTGGCCACTAGTTTTGTGGGCACCCACCGGACATAGACGAGAAAGGAGTCCCAATCTGTACAACAGTTACGCGAATGTCTGTGGGCGTCATCATCAAAAGTCTCAAACTGCTCGTTTGTCCCCTCATACAAAAAGTTCAGTCTCTTTTTTTATACTGTAAACGGGACTTATCGCGTACTATTTTAATCGAAATATTTACCTCGGCTCTCGACGTTTCGGCCGCAATGCAACGGCCATGGGCGGTATAAAAATATGAATACAAATCTTAAACCTTAAAACAATTCAAGCGCAGTCTCGTACAAAAGTGACTAAACGTAGGTAATCATTTAAATATTTTACCGCATACATTTCTTCGAGCTCGGGACAATCCCAGTCGTGAAATACCTATAAGATAAATATATAAAGTTAGATGCTAGATCGAGAGATGGAATCTAGACCTTAAGTTTCTTTTTACCTTCTCACCTAAACACCTTCCAAATAAAGTCCAATATTAAAATCCAGTGCCAAGAAACAGCCGTAAATGCAAATCTGTCTGCAGTATAATCGTCCGCCATTTTCTTTAACGGCGGCCATCTTGTCGCGCCAGTTTCGCGCCAAATTACGTTCTTACGATGTATCCAGGGCCTGTGAATGTCTATATAATGGGCAATTTTGTGCTAAGCTTTTGTTATTTTATATTTTTTGCACAATTATGTAATTATATTGTTATATTTTATATAATTATCAATTGAGTGGCGACCTCGCACTGGACGACGGGGTGTTGGACGACCTCCAACCCGGTGGAGCGACGACTTAGTGAAGGTGGCGGGGAGCTGCTGGATCCTAGTGGCTCTGACCTGTGGGGGATAATGTGGACGTCCACCACCAGCTGAAGATGATGATGAGACGGGACAAATGAGAAGTTAGAGTTTTTTGATGGCCACCGACGCCCATATACATGGTTGTTGTACTAAAGCGTTTTTCCCCTTTCCTTCTCCCCAAAAAGATTGATTGGAATCAAAATATATTTAAGTTATACCAGATTTCGCACCACTCCTGGAAGAAAGCCGCAAGTGAAAAATGACAACTTTTCAGGAGAGCATAAAAACTGTCCTAAAAATTCAATAATAGCTTTAAAAATATAAAGTTTGCAGCAAATTATGTCTTTATGCAGCACGGAGGTGACTACATATTTGTATTCCTGACATACTCAATTTTGAATAGAAAAACCACCGAAAAACAGTGTTGCGTACTTATTTTTGGAAACTATAAAAATACTTGATCGAGTAACTCTAAATATTGCATTATTGATGTGTTATATAATTCTCGCAATTTAATGCAATTGCAGATATCCCTTTACACGGCATAGGAATTGGACGAGATTCCAGTTTGTATCTATGACTTACATGTTTTTTCCACGAGAAACTCATTTGTATAAGAAGCGTTACTTACTTTTTCCTTGTGTAACATCATCTTACTTTTGTTGTATCTAACAATTACAGCGTTACTTAAGTAAAAAAGTATAAAAAAAAATTGCGTATTATCAAATATCCAGTTTTTTAAAAGATAAGTTTGAATATAAATTGGTTGCATTTAAGAGTAATGGTAAGAGAAAATGTATAAATAATTAAATTTAGAGTGAGAAATTTGTCAACGATGAGTAAATTCTATTAACAGTTAAAATTTCATAAAAAAACACCTTTCATAAATCAAAATACATCAACCTTTTTTGCTTAAACTTCAAAATCAAACATATTTTGATCAATGTACAATATAATTGGTTTTCTGATTGTGTAATAACATAATTACTGTTTTGCGTTTAATACATATTCTTTAAAATAAAAAAATATTTATACAAGTATGAAATAAATAATTCGACAGTTAACCTTTTTAGTGGGTACAGTAAAGACCAG
>LUGF01000578.1:57622-73108 GCA_001625245.1 Calycopis cecrops
TGTGTGTGTGTGTGTGTGTGTGTGTGTGTGTGTGTGTGTGTGTTGCGTCATACTTGTGTATTGTTGTTTTACCTGTTGTCGGTGTACACATCTAAGAGGCAAACGAACTTCGTGTCACGTTTTACTAGTGTATGGGGGCAAAGGTGCAGTCGGAGGGAAACGACTAACGACGCCCATAGACATCCGCGAGATACGGAGTTCTTAATGCGTCCTCCAGTGGGCCACGGGCTACTCACAGACCGCACAGTTACATTTTCTGTTAACAGGTAATTATAAGAACAAGAACTGCATGTGCTGTAGACCACAAAACTGAAGTAAAACTTTATTTATTTATAATACAAATTCATTATCGTAGTAACAATAATGATATGATATACAATAATCATATGATATTTATTTTATGAATACAAAAAGTTTCAATTAAATCTAATTTGAATTTTGAATTTGAATGACAACTTCCATTAGCTTCGCCCGATGTGTGATTTTTGTAACGCTCTAGCCAGGTTACTTCCCATGTCAAGCGCGTATAGAAGTTTTACTTCAAAAACCTGACTGTAAAATTTAAGACTAAAAAGAAAAAAAAAAGTCTAAATAATAGCAGGACACATTGAAATATCTAGCAAAAAATCAACGTTTTTTATGAGTAGCTAGTGTGTTATTAAAATAACTGCACAAAACGCGAGACCATAGCACTTCTACTCACGACGATCCTTGAGCCACTTGTGTAATTGGCGCGGTCACTGTCGCACTAATGGTCATCGTACAACAGGCCACTTACAATGCGCGTAGGCGTACCTCGGTTATGTCACTATACACCACGCAGTCACTCGCCTCTAATGTGAGTAATACCTTTATCTACATGAATGTTTGTCTGTATGTCCTTTATAGAATCGTAAACTACGCGTTTCATGTGACGATCTTTAGCAAAGTTGTTGTGCATGAGCCCACGGTTTCTGAATTAGGTTCATCAAAATTTTAACCACTAAGGGGATGAAATAGAGGGGTAAAGTTTATTAGTTGTGCACAGCTGATATGGAATAAAAAGTAATTCTTATATTATTTATTGTAATCTAATTTCTGCGCAGAATTTCATCCAAATCCCTTCAATAAGATGGACGTGAAAGAATGCGCGTGCTAGAAAGACATGTATTTTTCTACCGTATCTTTCTTAAGATATGGTAGAAAAATACATGATTTACGTTTGTATCTTCTGAAGCTAATTTTTGAATCAAGTGCACTCTCTGTTCCCTCGTTCACATTCCGATGGGGCCGGCGACGGACCGCGCTCGCCGGGGGTGTAACACCGACAACTTCCTGAGGCCGGATTGAAAGAGATTTAAAACCCAAACCTCTCGCTCCTTGGAACGCGAGACCTTTGGGCATAGCTGAACATCCTTACCCGACACAGTACCTTCACGTGCTCCGGTGGTGAAGGTACGTGAGTCTCTTCACCCGGTGGTGTAAAGTCGTTGTACCGAACTGCGATAAAGTTTATTGATCTGCGTGTGACGTCATGGAGCACGCCTGACAGGTAAGGGGCGCTGTGCGTTGCAGCCGTGCTGTGCGGTGTGCGAGTTTCCGATGGCCCACTGAGGCGGGCAGGAGAGAGGGCTTGTGTAAATACTATGTCTACGGACGTATTAGGCGGTGGTACGCGAGAGGTACCTCCAGGTGCCGCCCAATTCTCTCACTCTGCCACCTCTATACAACCGAGAGACCCCGGCGCCGCCCGGAGGCTACAACTTGCACAACCGCCGGCAGATTATGTGATAACTCATAACATCGGGGTCGGCTGTCGCAAGCGGCCACAATAGCTCGTATGTTTGTTTGTTCGCACATAACTCCGTAACGGCGTTGTGTATTTTGTAATTTTACATCAAAGTGTCAAATTGCATAAGTGTGGTCAGCCGTGTTAGTGGTGTTCTGTTTAGTAAGAGGTGGCGTGCAGCTGAATAGGGCGGGGAGGTACCTCTCGCTCACACGATGTCGCGAAACTGTGCTGTATTGTGTGAGTTTACGTTGGCCCATGGATTGGGAAGAAGAAATGAGAACAATGCATCTGTTTAATCTCTGTGTGTGTTAATCTAATCTCCCCTAATCCCTATGCTATAAAAAACCGGCCAAGCGCGAGTCGGGTTCGCATACCGAGGGTTCCGTATAGGTGGCTCCGTAAGAGTTGAGGTGAACCGCACAAGCAAAGAAAGATCTTGACTATAAGTTGACAAACTTATACATGCGGGTGCTTGCAAACATTTAATATGAAACGAACTAAAGGTATAATTTGGTAATAATTTTTCCAGTGATATAAATGTAATTAAGTCGTTTTCAGATTTATTCCTATATGTGTAGTGTAGGTTCTCGTTTCTTGCCAAATTTCCCAATTCTAGGTCAACGGGAAGTGCCCTATATGTTTTAGAAAAAGTGCGTTTTCATACAAAATCTGTGTATAAATGGATATAACTTTTTATTTCGTTAACTTAGAAGCATGATTCTTTTAACGCATCAAGACGTAATAGACCTCAGCCAAATCCCTTTACGCATTTTTGAAAAAAAGGTCTTGACAGACGTAGGTACAGACAGAGAGACATACGTACAACAAAATGATCCTATAAGGGTTCCGTTTTTTTCTCTTTGAGATACGGAACCCTGAAAAGAATACATTCTCATTCTTTCGTACGTTACTTATGTAAATATTCTGACCGAGCTCAGTTCGCAACCGGCGTGTTTGTGAAGGGAATAATGGCTTTTTCATGTCATAGGGGAGCAAACGAGCCGCTGAAGTATTTTAAGGCTATACAGATGCGTTGTAGTTCACCTCCTTCCTCCTCAATGGGCCACCGAAAACTCGCACACCGAACGAAACGCGACAGCGTAGCTTACTTTACGACGGCCTCATGTCAGCGAGAGGTTCCACCCCGGTCGTGCAGAATTCGGGTGCAATGCAGCACAGCACTACCTCGTACTATAAATGTGGATGCGCAAGTTTCTCTCTGCCTACGTCGGAGATCTGACGTGAAAATGTGTTATTGAAATAACCAAGATGGCGTCAAATTTAAAATGTCATCGGTATTGCCAATTTATTCGTCTTCCTGGTTATAATTAACACATTAAGTTACGGTCAGACATTTCAAATGGCAAGCTTTTTAAATGATATTATTTATGTCACATATACCTACATTGGTTAGGTTATTAGCTGTATATGAATATATTGTAATAACCACAAATGTTACTTTACTTTACTTTAATGTAGCTGTTTTTAACAATAAAAATGTTATTACATGTATAATTAAGATACAATTTTGTCTAAGTAATCATGTACTATTTGTATATCTAAGCATGTTTTTGTATATCCTGTTAGTGCAATGTAAGAAAAAAATAACAATGTACTGTATTCTTTATTTTTCTGCACATCTAAGCCCAACTTTTCAAAATGAGACACATCATCACATAACATCAAGTTATTAGACACTTAATACTAATAATGTCTGTCTCCTGCATTTCCTACAAACATCCTGACATATCCAATTATAAATTCGTGTAACATTTAAATCATAATTAACATTTCGACGTGGAATTCAAATCGGCGTGACTCACGGCCGACTCAAAGATGGCCGCTTTTTTAATGTCTTTATATTCATTAGTAAGCTGAGTCATCGTTTTCATATATTGCTAAATTGCATAAGCACGGCGCACTGTTGTGACTAACAAACCCATAGACATCCCAACATTCAGAGGTCACAAAGGCTTAGCTTTGTATGTTGTATCACGTTGCAAAAATGAGATCTTGTTCATTGTATTTTGTGTTAGGCACATACATTGTTCGCATTCCTTGCAAGCCAGTTATGTGCCTTACACACCCATCAACATCCACACGCCACAAGGCGCTGCTTCACCTCATCCATACGGCCTGACACAAACCGTGCGAAACGCGACAGCTGGCCGTCATCATGTATGTACCCCATTTATAAACCAATTAGAGTGTATGGGAGCAATGACACATACAAAAATGTAAACAGCCTTCACTTCTGACTGTTTATTACATAACTAATGAGTTTCCAGCAAAACTTCGAGCTATTCTAAAGATTTGAGGATTCTCTTTCTCCTCTTTCATCTTCTCATCTACGGCTGGATCTTCAAAATGAGACCTTATAACTTGTGCTGTCGTCCAAAAGTCACAGGAATTCTCACAGCACGATGAAGCTATATAGGGGCTTCTCTTGACACAGCCAAAAGTCCGAAAAAAAATGTGAGTACTTCCCATCGTCCGCACCTCACGCGACTGTATAGCCTTCTACATTAGCAGCCCCTGCACCCGCACGATCCGGCTACAACGCTGCAATATCATTTTTATAAAGAGCAATAATGAGAAAGTACCAGGATCACATAACTGTATTGAGAGTCAAACGCTTTCGATGAAATCACAGGTCAAGTTGTGAGTACTGGAGCTGATGAAGCTGTATTGAGCTTCTCTTCGCTTCCACAGCAAAAGTTGCGCTAAAAAAAGTGTGTGCTTTAGACCACACAACTGAAGTGAAACTTAATTATTGATTTATTACACAAATTCATTACAGTAGTTACAATGACATAACTTATCATATGATATTTATTTTTAAATACAAAAAGTTTCACATAGATCTTTGATTCGAATGACAACTTCCATTGTGTGATCTTTGTAACGCCCTCGCCAACTTACTCCCCTAGTCAGCGCGCGTATAGGAGTTTCACTTCAAAATAACTGGGACAGAATTTTCTATATTAACATAATATCAAAATGAATCATAATCTTATAATTCAAATCAATTCGCAGAAATGGCGAATGACTAAACCGGAGTGCGTTTAGAAAGTTTATGGTATTACTAAGAAGTGACGTAACCCCATACGCCATGGCCGCGAACACCATAGACTCGCCCATACTAGCACCATTACCATAATATGACAGTTTAGCACGTACATGCGCCGTAGCGAAGTAGCACTTGCATGGAATACGTGCGAGAAACAATCACATGCATTATGTATCATGTAGAGAAATCGGCACAATGCAAAATACTTATATACTTATATTATAAAGCGAGTTTGTTTGAACTCGGCAATCTCTGGAACTACTGGGCCAAATTGATAAATTCTTTCAGTGTTCGATAGTTCGTTTATCGAGGAAGGATATAGGATATATATCAGGCTATTACTCTGTTATGCGGGTGAAATAACGGTGGGCTGTACTCCTTTATAAGTTATTTCTACTTTACATTTAACCAATTATTTAAGATATAAGTACTAAAACAATATTCAATTTACATTTTGTCGACATGAATTAAATTAAGATACTTCCTCGACTCTACCTATATGTATATTTTATTTATCATCAACTAGCAGCGCCCCGCAGTTCCACTCGCGTTACTCCTCTCCTGTTGGTTGTAGTGTGATGTTCTATAGCATATAGCCATCCTAGATAAATGAGCTACCTAACACTGAAAAATTTTGCAAATCGGAACAATAGATCCTGGGATTTTCGCGTTTAAACATACAAACTCTACTTTTACTTATACTACTATTATTATAGATTTGAAAATCGAATTTCAAAGCCAAACTTTCACAGAGCCCTTCAAGATTACCCGTCCTCTCGCTTCTTTGTTCTTTGATGGACAAAGCCCTCTTTCAATGAATGTTAAAACTTTTCGGATCCAGCCCCGATCGAACACAGCACAGAGATCTCTTCCCAACATGGCGTCCAGGCATTTTACCACCATCGAGGATGTAAATAAAAAATGTTAATAATATTGTATTAATTTATTTCGAAACTTAAAGACTAGATCTATCTATAGATAGTATCGTATAAAAATAACTTACATTCTTTTGCATGCAAAAAATAATATTCAGGTGTATTTTCGTCTTTGGCATACGGATAAAAAAAACTATGTCTATCAGGACGGACTCTTATGAAAAAGTTAAAACGTCAAAAATAAAGTTAATTGTACACTTTGTCGCTAACCAAAAACGAATCTTAGACAAACTTATTTGTAGGTTTTAGAAAAGACGTACAACATAATGCATAATATACAAGATATATAATTATTTTTACAATTAACATATTTTCACAAGAAAAATAACATATATCTTATGTTTAAGATCAAAATTGTGATTCGAAAGACATACTAGATTTGCCAACAATCATACCCTCTCTTTGCAAACACCTCTATCCTATTCCAACGAGAAAGAGATAGAATATACTTTATCCTCCTTCTCTCTAAGCCTTTAAAGATAAATAATTTACAACCATGTGGTCCATGGTATGGTATTTAATAAGAAACTATGGCGTTACCACTTCCCACGCGCACAATAAGACATTTTAAAAATATTAAGGTCACTAACCCACTTTCCAAATCAATATGGCCACCATGGATTCACCTGTGGGGCACTCCCCTCCATGGATTACGCAAGCCCATGGCATCAATAGACCTCATGTTGCGTAAAAATACACATTACGACACAAAGCGGGCCTTCGCTAATTCGGAATTTGAGGTGTCGACTGTTCGAATGTACCAGGGCAACATAATGCATTGGAGATTGTATCAATTAACTTAAATGAGGTAAACCACAGGTATTGAGTTATTTACCAATCGGTTTTTCCTAATTAACTAAAAGTCGTCATGCGCCTTTTATTTGCGTTATCTTATTTATTTAAAACACCAGGGTGACATAAATTAGCGATGATTAAACGTTATTTTGTAACAAAAATATTTGGATTCTCCTGTTTTACTCAACGCACCAGGAGTACATGACCATCGAAGCGTTTAACTCAATTAGTGACCATTTAAACAAAGCTTTATTGGCCAATTGACGCCAGGAAAGGACACACAAGTCAAATTTACCTATTTGGCGTTGGACACGTGACAAATCTTGTCTTCCTTTATTACCGTCGGATTTAGAAGAGATAAGATGACATATGCAAATAAGATTATATCTCTGACAAAACCCAAGTAATTTGTTTACAAAATGTAGCTTAAAACTTACGACTTTCTAGTCCAAAACTATTTCTTAAACAACGTTATTTTGTATCTTTATTTTAGTTTTTAGTATAAAATTATTTAATCTAATAAAAAACCGACTGGTAAATCCTGATCTTTCAAACAGACTACAACTATAGAGTATTGTATACTCTATGCATGAATGGACATAAAATTCAATAGCATTTATCTGCATTTATCCATGCAAAAATATGATCATTAGACTAAAAAATGACCTACATGTGCGGTCATAGTAAACAACTTAAAGACGTTTGACCTTTTCCAAGCTAGAGTTGAGATTCAGTCCAAGCAACGTCGTATCTATTTTGTTATTGCTAAAACACAAACATGTTTTAAATAATTTCGTAACCCCGAGTAGCTTACGAGGTTAAAAGAAACACGGTATGCCATGACTTGCGCAAGACGTGGGGGGGGGAGGTCACACGACATTCACACAATTGATTCATTGAGGCTAAGGAGGAAATACTTAAGCCCACGTTTGAGGCGAAATTAGTCTAGGTGTGGTCGTAGGTATACAGGGAGGTAAGGGGGGTACCTCCCCTCAGGTGATAAATACCAGGACATCAGAAGTGGCACAGATATTGCACAATGCGACAACTTTATGCGGTTGCTCTATCGACATACCAGGACAGCATGACCATATAGGAATTTACGTCGCAATTCGCCTTATACTATAAACATTAAAGATATATCGAATATTGGCTCCAAAATAAATCATTTATAAAATAACAATATTACATATAATTTTTCCAAAATAAAATGGTAACATCTTAACCTTAACTCTACAGGATACAGTTTCTCCGTTTCCTTCTGGAAGGATACGTCACTTATCCTCGGTGGTACTCGGCCAAAACATCGAGGCACATATGGCGGCAAAATGTCCAAAAAAAATATGGCTGTATTAGCACCGTTTAAATGCCTATTAATACTCGACCACTGACATAAGCCTGACTTAAAAACATTACCTTAGCACTCGGTCTCCCCTTCTTTCCTCTCGGTGATGTAGTGCTCCACCTCTCCCAGGTTGTTGAACAGCTTCCACGCCAATATCACTCCAGTTATCTCTATCAATGATATGAATAGAGACGCTCCAGCCACAGAAGAACTGATGATCTTTGTGTATACTGACGCAACTTTAGCACATCCCAGTCTCTCGTTGGCTTCCTTGTCTGTGAAGTCACAGGTGGCGCGGTAGTAGCTGTCCAGGCAGCATGTGAGCGGGAGGTCGTTCCTCCAGGATCTGTAGTCTCTTGCGTCGTTGGCACCACAGCACTTCAGCTTCCTCTCGATCCTCCCAAAGGCTTTGAACACATCTGGATTCGACTGGGAGTTGTAGTATCCATCGTACACAGTGTCCTTGATGAATCTGTCCGTGTCCTCGCCGTCGACGTACACGAATATCAGGGTCGCAGCAATGGCTTGGAGCAGTATGATCACGATGAGGAATATTCCGTACATCCCCAGCATTCCTCTGCTCTCCCGGTTGGTGCCGCACCAGCCGCAGAACGCCACCATCATCACAAATAGTCCAAGGAGGATGAAGAGCCATGGCGCGACCTGGGGCCAGTAGACTCTATAGTCGAGCAGGTAGTGGTTGTAGTTCCTCAGAGCGACGAACTCGGACAGCTGCACGAAGAACCATATTCCCGTGGCAGCGGAGACGAGGCCGAATATCGCGTACAGCACGTTCACGACGTAAAGAACGCCTTTAACCAGATCCTCTTTCATCGCGACTGTCGTTCGTAGTGTCGGGTGCGGAGTGAGAGGCTCCGCGGCTCCAGTGCGGCCTTTTATAAACTCGTGCGCCGGCGCAGGCGCTTCACTGCGGCCGACACGACATGTCGCCGCGGTGTGATGCGCGCGGAGATTTGGTTAATAGCTGTTTTAATTATTAAATCACTTATGCGATTTGGGCATTTGAAATATGCGTGATTTTTTTTTGGACAGAATAACCAATAATTTTATTAAACTATATATGCATTTACGATACAAATAAAAAATTAAGTGCTATAAATGTAGGTATAAATAGCTTGAAAATGTATATACTCGGTATTAACTTTCCAATTCTTACATTTCACCTCTAGGTATGAAACAAAATCTATTCTTTGTGGATTTCTAGATTTAGAAAATGTACAAAATTTTAATTAGATATGTCCGATAGTCTTTCCTATGTAGATCTGTCAGTTTGTTCGTCAGTACAAATTATTTTAAATACTAGCTGCGCCAGTGGTTTTTCCCTCGTCAATTCGATTTTTCATTAAAACTTTTATAACTTAGGGAATTTCCAAATAACGCATGTACAGATAAGCAGGTTAATTATTCACAAACGGCGTAAAGTGACAATTGTGCTGTCGCGTTTCGTGCGGTGCGTCAGTAGCCGGCGTCTATGCGGATGTCTATGGGCGTCGGTAGTCATGAAAATGGTTACGACTGCTCGTTTTCCCACTTATACTAAAAAAGGTACTCCAATTAAACACCAAGTGGGCTTGTGGGCTTTCAATAATTCTACGAAAAACTTAAAAGATCTCTTTTCTTATTTCTTATATAGACACAAGTATTGTTGTATACCTACTATAAGATCCTTGGTCCGAGGTAATGTATAAACATTTTTTTTAAATAAAGGTTTATTATTATTATTTATTACTATTGAGGTGCAATAGTAATAAATACTCTAAAATAAATACTAATAGTAATAAGGACTCAATAAATAAAGCTTCCTCTTTAAATCGCAGGACTTATATTATCAAAAATAGCGAATTATCTTCGCCGGGAATAATACTTGTGACTAATAAACTTCATATCTGTGGTAGTCAGAATACCTAAATTAATGAACACAATACAGTATTGTGTGCTCGCAATTAATGATTCATAAAAATCCCAAATAAACAGTTTTTTAGTTTATTTAGTTACTAACACGTGATTCAAATATACTGATTTAATAAGGTTATCACGTAAAGGTTTAGGCTTCATAAGAGGTAGCGCCGCAGGACAGGGGAGGTACCTCTTACTCACACGATACCGCCGTATATTGCCAGCTAGGTACACGCGTTTCTTTTGGTTTGAGAGTTTCCGGTGGCCCATAGAAGGCAAGGAGAAAAGGAGAGCAGTGAATCTGCATAAAAAATATGCGTCATGGTAGTCAGTGAACAACAAAAGGCTCGATTGTTCGTTTGTGTATATGCAATAAAAATGTGAAAGTTTGTGTGTCCTTGGTTTTTAATTAATTTCATTTGACCACAGAAATAAATAATTTTGTTGATGTTTGGAAGGTTCTAAATTGTTACTGTTCTACTCCCAAGGCAGCCGTGGTCATTGTCTCAAGTGGGCGATTATGTAAAAGGATATCATGTTGGCGCAGTCGAAATTGGATACACAAGCAGCAGTAGGGAAGAGTAGGCATATTTTTGTGCATGTGAGTGTTACATTTTTTTGTATAATATAAACGAGGAGTCGAAGGCATTTTCATTACCGACGCCCATAGACATCTGCACAAGTTTATGCAGATGCGTTGTTCTCCAGCCTCCTCCCTCCTCAGTCAAACACACTGCTCGAAACTCGACAGCACTGCTGTCACTTTACGCCGGTCTCGTGTAAGCGAGAGGCACCCCCCGGTCGTGCCGAAGACTCCGACCTCTGCACGAAGCGTGCTTAAAGGAAGACGCTGATGATGAACATTAACCCTCGCGACACGAGCTGGTTTCTGGAAGAGCGGTGATGAGTACATCTCCAACAGCTGAGCGCTGTAATTGCTTTCCTAATTAACGCGTTTGCTTATTACTTGCATATTATACACGCGGCTCACTGGGGTGGGAACTGGATGTTTGTGGACTTGTGACGTGGTGGCCGGACTGCTACGAGAGCTCGGGCGACGAGACAAAATTGGGGTTGAAAGTGGGGCAGATTCCACCCCGCAGAAGGGTTAGATGCATCTCGATATGAGAATGTTTTCGATGTCTCATTTAACTATTTTATGGTCATATAGGGAGGTGCTTTATCCCCTGATTTAGTCGTGGGGCAGCTGGAATGAGGTGGTGGGGTGCTGAGGTACTTGTGGTGCCGTCGTGAATGGCTCATGGAGAGGATGGGACTGAGGGGCCATCCTTATCTGATAGGAAAATGGTAAGTGTATCTGCTGCAGGACAGCCATATTAGGTTTTGTTGTTTCAAACGGCTGCCACCCTAGGCCAGATACGGCTGCTGTGCCAATTATTATATTCGTGTTCTCTAGTACTCTAGGTAGAGCAGAAAGCTTTCTCTTCTGCTCTTCTATATTCTCTGCTACACGTAGACGGTCGATTTTTTGCCACTATATTGCTGCTATGTGTTGTGTGGTTCAAGTCAAAACGATTAGACAAGAATTTAACTTAATACTGTAGTTAGTGGTAATTACATCTTAATAAAGGAAATTCCATTTCGTGAGTTGAATGTGACCTTCGAAGGGCAACGCTCTTGCATGTCGATAAATATTATTGTGTAATATTTTTGTCCATTAAAATAATAACTAGCTTTTACCTGCAGCTTCGCTGGCGTCTTTTTTTAACAAAAAGTATCCTACGTCATTTCTAATACCTCTAGGAATATCCTACAAAGTTTCATGATTGAAACAGAAGTTTTGGCGTGAAGGCGTAACAAACACACTAACATTCACAGTTATAATATTAGTTAAGATTACCTAAAGGTACAATCATTCCGACCCGGATAGATGGAAAATAGCTGCACACGGGTCAAACTGAAAGTTTTGTAAGTTTTGTAAGCAATTAATAAATGCTTAATAAGTTATTTTGAAAATAAAACTGTTGGATAATATTATTGTTTCGTGTGTATTTAGGAGAGGCACCTTTCGCTTACACGACACCGGCGTAAAGTGAGTGTGCCGATCGTGCCGTGTATGAGTAGCCGGTGGCCCACGGAGAGAGGAGGAAGACAATGCATCTGTATAACCTCTATGCGGGATCTCCGGGCGTCTGTGGTGATGAACGACGGCGGTGTCGACTGCTTCTTTGCCCCCTCATAATAAAAAAAATCCTCCTTTCCGGAAGCCACCGGAAACTCAAAAACCGCACGAAAGGCGACAGCTAGCTTGTCACTTGTAGCCAGACACCGCCCCCGTCCTGCTGGCCCACTTCAACCACCACGCAGCATTTCACTAATGCATTCACAACCGACAGTTTCCTCGATAAAATAATACCACTAATATCCGATCCGACTTGTCGTGTCGGGCGCTGTGAGGCCGCTCCTGCGTGATGTTTGTGCAGCTGAAGGCTGCGCCGACCTCCGCGGCGCCTCCGCCCGCTTCGTGCAGAGGTCGCAGTCGCAGTCGCAGCGAGCTGGACAACTGATGCCTGCTAGGATCGGGGACAAACAAGCAGTCGGTACCTTGCGACGACTACCGACTTATGTAGATGTCCATTGTGTTGTGTTGCTTCTTTCCGTCTGTCTGATGGGCCACCGAAGACAATCCGCACGAAGCACGACATCATATCTCTGACTGTGGGCGCGGCGTCCTGTGAGCGAGAGGTACATCCTGGATACACGTTATAAAACCTATACCTTATTGCTATTCTTAAAGATGCGAAAGTTTGTGAATGTAGACGTATGTGACTTAAACCGCCCATAGACATCCGCACAGAGCAACCAGCGCGAATACAGGAGCGTTTGTATAAGAAACGAGCTGAGTGGCTGACGGTAAGTGACTGTACAACCTCTTGTACATACAAAACGCGAAGGGATCACATCACGCCTCTGCAAGAAATTTAATGAGAGTGCTGAAATGTACCGACATGACGGGGAAAATAGCTCTTTCCTGCAAGATATTAACGTAAAGTAACTGATATGCTGTCGAGTTTTGTGCGGAGTTAGTTTACGGTGGCCCCTTGAGGGAGAAGGAGACCGAAGAGCAGCTCGTCTACTAACTTCTGCCTGACTGCTCATTGCTACAAAAGGAAGTATAATATTTATTAATATGAAAAAGAAAAACCTTTTACATCCTCTTAACTATCCTTTTAATTAACAAACAACATTAAGTAAACACAAACTTATAATTAATGTTTACATCTTATATGCTCAGCTAAACATTACGTAGGTACAGGTATAAAAGTACTTTTAAATAAAATAGTAAAAAACATACATTCACACACATAGTGTGCAATCCATTCAGAATAGATTTGACAAAACACAGCATTACAATAATACTTAAACCAATACTTAAACATATAACATAAACGTTCTTCTAAAGTTTACGAGATATTATTTTGACCAAATCAATATGAAAAATCAACAGCTAAAATATTATTTTTGATTACTACACGCTTACTTTTAAAACACTAAATATGGTGTTATCTAAAAAAATGCACTTTCAAATGACTATAATATTAGTTTGCCTATTTAACACTTGCAAACTAGAGAAGTATGACAGCTGAGCTGTCAAGTTTTGAACATTCTTTCAGATATCATATTGGACGATAGGTAAAAAGATCACACCAGCATGTCCTTCAGTTGTTCAGATGTTTATGGGTGATAATCACTTACGAACCTTTTGCAATAAGATACAACAGCTACGTCACCACCTAATTTGGTACAAAGAAACAATTAATTAATGTACATAATTTAAAGCAATTTAAAAATTACAGATGCAGTGACGTCATTTTTAAATCCATGATCTCTTCAAGAACAGTTTACGAAAAGTGTTGAAGCCAGCAAGAAGATAGGAATTCTCCTTTCTCCAGCACTCTTGTTGACTGTTTCATATTATTATTTGTAGTAAGCAAATGCCACTATAATATATAACACAAACGCATCAAAATTTAGTTTCTCACTAAATATAAGACATACATATATAAAATTATCACAATCTTCATTTTATAAATAAATATCTAATTGATATCAACTTTTCCTTATCCTACGACTAAACATTACTGCAATTATTGTTCTTCTCTTTTTTATGATATTCGACGTCTGAATCCAAATCTTTTAGAATTTTATCAGGAATTAACTTCAATCTATCTTTCTGAACTGTATCAGGAGTTGTCTTAACTTTCTTCTTTAATGTTAATATTGTAATTACAGCAAATATCACAGCAAAAACCCCCACTATAGCAGTAGCGAAACTTGTTGAGTACATCGCGGTTATGTACCATTTTGTTTTCTCAGCAGCCACCTTGCTGCAACCTTTCTTCTCATGCGCCAATTCATCGTCAATCCCGCACTCCCGCCCATCACAACACGCTTCAGAGAAATAGTTCAATTTAGAGTAATCTCTGGGACTCGCCGCACCACAGCATCTTAGACTCACTTCTATGTTGTTAAAACCAGCCTGGATTTCTTCATACTTTTGAGACTTGTCGAATATGCGTCTTATTGCATCGGATATAAATAGCCCCGTGCTTTCCTCGTCGACGCAATTATACACAACCAAAGAAGCACCGATTAATATTAGCACATCCAAAATCATGAGAAATGTAAAAAGAACTAGGAATTTTCTACTTTTCCTCAGTGCATATATCACTCCAAAGACGGGAGTCAAACATACCAATAATGCGGTGATGGCACAAATCCAAGGAGAAGCCGGTATCCAGGGCTTGTAGTTGTCGTTTAGATACTCGTTGTCGTCCAACAGACTTGTTATCATTCGGATATTCGTGTGCAGGAAGAACGCCACTGCAACAACACCAGCAGCGCCAACGAAGAACAGCAAGTTGAAGAAGTGCAAACAAAACCGATTCACCGAAGCCATTTTCGTGGATTTCAGCAAAGCATTCGATAAGACTGTAACACTGATGCCTATCTAAGGACCGATTGTCTTCAGCAAAGCATTAAAAAAACTGACTATGAAACACTGACTCAATATACTAACGGCCTATATTAATATTATCTATTAAACTGTGGATTTTAGTAAAGCTTTCGAGTATACTGACTATAATACTCCAAGTACAAATGTATATATATTGGCCACTGTAATCTACCACACTGCGTAATTAAAAACCCAAACTAGTCATGTCACTGTGACTACTCTTGTTCCATATTCGAGACCGTGTGACGCAAAACTACAAGAGGGAGAAAAACATAGAAATATGTGTCTACTATTGATGGACGTAAAGGACCCAATAAGGTAATGCCATGTTGCAATGCAGGAGAACTGGGCTGGCATGACTGGGCTTCTTATTTCGATATTAGCGTGCGGTATGTTGGCTCTGGTGTTAGTTTCTGGTAGGTTTCGTGGTAAGAGGTAGTGCCACACTGCATGCTTGCATGCAGCCGAATTGGACCGGCACGACCGGGGAGGTACCTCTCGCTTACACGAGACCGGCGTAACTTTTTTCTCGCGTTTCGTGCGGTGTGTAAGTAGCCGGTGGAGGTGGGAGGAGATAGGAGGGCAGCGCATTTGTATAGTCTCAATGCGGTTGTCTGTGGGCGTCGGTAGTCATGAAAATGGCTCCGACAGCTCGTTTGCCCCCCTTTACCATAA